>BQNB010048448.1:0-42560 GCA_026074375.1 Tanacetum coccineum
TTTTAACTCGTCAAAAAATCTGTAACTAACTGTTTTAAACCTGCTATCCTAAGGGTCGTTTTACACACTTTAAAACTATAATTTTAACCTTATTTTTACAAAACAACAACCTTTATTCTAACCAGTTCAACCTCCCTCACAATCAACAAATCCAAACTAACCTAATCTCTTCCAACACTTCACAATATAATGAAATAACTTATAAAATCCAATAAGCTAGTTTATGAATAACAACTTGGTAACATGCTTAATAATTATATAAGTAAGTAGTGTTCTTGATTCTTTTGCAAATGTTTATAAAAGCTTACTAGTTGGTCATATAACTTAATAATCTTGATGTTCATGTATGTAAATACATTATGTAAGTATAGAAATATTTAAGAACATAATCAATATTTATGAAAATCAAAAGAGTAAATGTAGTATGCTTACAAAGATGATGATCAAAAGAAACCATAGTCTTTGATTTTAACCCAAAAACCTTATCAAAAACCTAAATCTTGATTTATAAAACCCTAACTTAGATCTTGAAAAACTCTTGCTTAAAATGGAAACTCTAACTTGCAAATCAACTTAGAACACCTTAGATCATACCCTTGATCACACTTGTATACTTGTAATATCATAAAAATGGAAACTATAAAAATTTCTATGGTTTATTTTTGAGTCGTGAGCTCTTAGAGAGAAAGAGAGAGTGTTTTTTAATTTTTATAAGTGAGAAAGACTTATTGCTAATTCTTTTTTATAGTCAATATATCTAAGAAGCCAAATCTTACACAATCCATGATTTAAAGGGGAGGGGTTGCGCTTGTAAGAGGTTGGTATGGGGGAGTGGCCTTGTAAGAAGGTTGATAGAACTTGTAAGAAACCTTGAATAAAATGCTCAAAACTAGCACATGGTATTTATCCAAGCAAAAGTATAAATTGTTTTGTGTTGTATACTTGTAAGCGGCCATAGTGCATTTGTGTGTAACAATTTATATAATTTGTGGGTATTGAGTATAATTGTGGGTATTTGGTTAAGTGTAGAAAGGTAGAATGGTTTATATGCATGCAAAAAGGTTTCAATACGCAAAACGTAAACGTTTTACGTAAAGTATAAAAATAAAATATAAAAAGTTATAAATTATCTTTGTAATAATTATATAACACTTGTTTGACATAAACTTTTATTTGTTTGATGTCGGTTTACGTTGATTGTTGATTTTTAGTTTACGCGATTTAACTAAACCGTTGAAGTTAAAATAAACGCAAAAAAAATCTAAAATAAATAACTTAGAGTTTGTAGTCATAAAATCACCTAAAATTACGAATTGTTACAGTCTCCTCGTGTTAAAAGAATTTCATCATGAAATTCAATTTGAGTTGCCTTCCGGAGTGATGTTGGTAAAGAGGTGCGGGTACTTGTTGCGGAATACTTATCTTAATCCTCTAACAACGTGGTAGCCAATTTTTGTTTTCTTAATATAAAGAGTCTCATTGGGACGGGTTCCAATTCCTTGTATATACCACTTAAAAATTTTAAATCCTTAAAATTTTCCTCCCTTAATTGCTTTAGCTTGAGCATCCAAGATTTGTGACGGCGGTTAAAAATCTATTTGTTGTGACTATACTTTGAATCCTAGTAGTCTTATCCATTCCTTTCGGCTTAAAGTGGCAGCTATAACATTTTCCTTTACATGGTAATTATGAATTTATACTTATGAAGACGACACAATTACTAAGTTTTCATGATACTACGTCGACGTTTGAAGGGATGATCTAGTAAATTCCTTGATGACGGCTAAACTCGTTGAAGAATTGTTCTAGGGTGACTAGTGATACGTCTTGACTTTTTGGAATAAGGTTTGGCGTAAGGTGTTGTCTACTCTATGCAGTAAGGTAGAGTAAATGTTTTATGGACACGCACAAAAAAAACTTTTCTTTTTGGGGATATAAGTAGAGAATTGATTTTTTATGAAAGTTTTAAAGTGACTATTTCTCAACATGGCATGGTCCTTCCTGAATTATACATAGGTGATCAGGCTATGTATAATTAAGGATTAGCGATGCAATGCTCATTTTCATCAAAATAGTGTTATGTATAAAGAAGTATCAAAATAGTTGTCATAGCGTGACAAGACAATTTATAAGATGGGAACAGGGTAGTTTATAAGATGACAATAAAATGGTATGCGAGAAAACTGTAAGATGGTTTACAAGAAAATAGCTAAATAACTCATGAGGTGATAGTAAAATAATTTATGTGATGAAAAAAGAATGGTTCCTAAAGTAAAAACAAAATGATTTATAGTAACGCGGTTTTTAAGATGATAGCAAGATAGTATATAAGATATCAAGAAGGTAGTTTATAAGATGGTGAAAAGATAATTGTAAAAATGATAGTAACTTAGTTTATAGAATAATAGTGAATCTGTTTATAAATGATAGCAAAACGGTTTATGAGATGGAAACATCTTAGTTCGAAACATGATAGTGAGTTGTTTTATGTATGATAGTAAATTAGTTTATGAATTACTAGGGAAATAGTTTATAAGTGTTAGCAAAAAATAAGGTGATGGTAATACAGTTTTCATTATGATAATATAATAAGTCAATAAGTAGTAGCAAAATAGTTTATATGATGGTAGGGAAAATAGTTTATAAAGTGGTAGTTTACTAAATAATGATAAAATAGTTTATCATAACGGTAGCCAGAAAAATAATAATTTATAAAGTGTTTGTGAAATAATTTATTATTGATAGTGGGAGTATTTTATAAGATGGTAGCAAGATTATTTATAAAATGATAGAAATATGGTTTACGTATTGTTAATAAATTGGTTTATAAAGTAATAATGAATTGGGTAGGAAATTAGTTTATATGTGAGTAAAATAGTTTATAAATCATGGTTTATCAATCGATAGTAAGGTAGTTTATTAATGACAGCAACTTTGTTTATGAGACGATACTAAAATAGTTTATAAGGTGGTATCAAAATAGTTTTCGAGAGAATCACGTAACAGTTCATAATGTAATAGTAAGGAGTTTATAATGTGGTAATAAATAGTTTGCGAATCGATAACGAAATAGTTTATAAAATGACCATGGAAGCAGTTTATGGAAGACAATGAAAAAGTTTATTATGTGGTAGTGAAATGGTTTATAAAGTAGTTGTAAAAATATTTTAGGGACTATAATAGTTTAAGGAGTGGTTTGCGTAAATAAATAGAGAATTAGAGTAAAACTTGACGGAATTCTCACAATATATTAATTTGATAGATAATTGATTTCATTGTTTTCCCACTAATACTATTCAATACATAGATCATGAAACAACATATATATGGGTGATATCCGAACTGATTGGTCATGAAATCCTTGAGTTTCTTGAAGTCCTCTTGGTCCTGGGGTGGGATATCCTACTCTGTGTAAGCTCCTCCTGAACCAAAGCCAAATGACGCTCAATCTCAATACGAGTTTATCTCTCATCCCTCCCACGGTTACGAAGACTCGTCTCGACTGCCTATGTCGTCCTAACCGTAGCACGATGAGTAGCCCTCTCTGCCTCAGCAACATTTAACCTATCTCTCAAAGCCCTCAACTCCTCTTGTATGGGCACCTCTAGCAAATGCTCCTGCATACCCTGTATCACCTCCCTGTGTTGGGGTAGTAGCATTACAACGGTCGATGCGGGAAAAATAGCTAAAGTGACGAGCATAGGGTGGGTAACATCCACACCGATTTTAATCGTCTCCCTAAAACTCTCCTCGGGGAAATCAACAGACACAAAAACAGCGGGCGCAACCATAACCTGCACAAGCAAGAGTTTATATAAATCGCCTTTACATGAAACCATGCAAGATGCATGCAGTACAGAAGGTAAACGTGATGCAAGATGATGTATGGTAAAAATAAATATGCACTCATGGTAGGGATGGAAATGTAACATGGCAAAATGGAATGCATCATGGCATAAATGAATGATAGTAAAATATTATATAAGATAAATTAATGTTTAGATAATGTTTAGGACATACGAGCTTATAGTATTATTTCGCCTTAAGTATAGATGATAGCAACGCGTATATATAAGGCAATGTGTATGTACGCAAGAGAAAGTAAGCACGTATAAAGATCATGTAAGCAAATAGTGTTAGCAAGTAAGCAAGTAGTGTGTATGCACATGAAAATGTTTGATGTGATGCAATGTTTGTGAAAACGGTTATAGTCTAGGTAAAATATGTAACGTAGTTCTCTATAACCTTAGCTCTAGATACCAATCTGTAACACCCCTAAAATAGGTTACAGCAGAATGGTAACCGAGGGTATTACTTCATAATACAATTGCACAATATATAAGAGAACAACATCTAAATGAGTCGTTTAAAAGATAATCTCGTTGATTTAATTGAAAATTAAAAAGCTATAACATTTGTCCCAAAGTAGCATCAAAATGAAAGACTGAAAATAATACAACGAGATTGATAGTTTGAAAGCAAGTAGAAATCCATGAATGAAATCCTGAAAAGTTTAGACTCCAATGCACATCAAGAAAGTCAAGCAGCTTATTCACCTGAGAAATACATGCTTAAAAGTGTCAACATAAAGTTGGTGAGTTCATAGGTTTATGTAAGTATCAATGTTGGACCGCAATATTTCAAGTGTGCAATAATGTAACACATACAAAATCACAAAATGTAATTACGACTACACTAAGCTCATGACACTGAAGCTACGACTTGTATGTGTGCAATTTAATGCAAATAATTGTACCCGTGTAGATGTCAACCCATAACATCTAAATCGGTCCGCCAAAACTAGTGAGTGCTACTCACCCGAACGGGGATGTCAATCCCAAATAGATCTATTTATAACACGCGCTTACACAAAGTAATTAACTGTTTATGATAGTGGGCATAGTGGGTTATCGTTACTTAGGCACACTACGTAATCACTGTAAGAATTGAAAAGTATTGTACTTGTGTCCAATTGTAAAATGAGCAATGTATCTCGCCTCAAGATTTGTAAATGAGTTTAGAATCAATCATGTAAACGAGTTTATAAACAAGTTATGAAAACAAGTATGTAAACGAGTTTGTAAGTACGCTATGAAAACAAGTATGCAAACGAGTTTGTAAATACGCATGTATTCTCCCCCAAAAGAGTTAAAAAGAAGTAAAATAAGGGCCATGAAACTCACCTTTAGTGAATGAATTGATTTCTAGAAAAATTAATGAGAAAGGTCATCGCAAAGGACCTGTATGCAACCTATGTAAGTATAGGTCAATTTAGTATAATGAAATTGAAATAAATTAAAACGATGTATTTTATATCGTTATATCACCACCTAATAGTTTCGTTTAACTTTAATATTTGAAATAGTGTTTACGTTAAGTTTACCATTTAATTCCCAAGTGTACGTTTGTGATGTTTTCTAATAGCCGGAAAATTAATAATAGCTTATTACGCTTGATTTACTACTTTTATTATATTTATAACGACAATATATATAGTCCGGTTAATTTATAAAATAATATTTATAAAGTTTAAAACGTGTATAAATATTATATAATTTCTAAGGTTTTTATAGTTCAAACGGACCGAAAATTTCCTAAAATATAAGTTTACTATTCATGTCAGAAAAAATAGTGCATAAATTTTTATAACACTTTCTGAAAAATAGTCCAAGTTTGATTAAGAATAACTCACTCGTTTTATACTTTTGGGCTTCAAAACGCACGCTGCTTTAGCGAAAAATCATTTTGGACAACATTTTAGTTTTATACTTAAGCTTGTTCGAACCCAAAAATGGTTAAAAACACAATTTATAAAACTGCCAGATTTATGCCGAAAAACTGTTTTGCCGGTATTGTTTCAAATCTAGTTTCGGCCATAACTTATTCGTTTTAAGTCCGTTTTTAGCGTTCTTTATATGCACGGAATTGTGTTAAGATGTACTAACATAATGTTAAGGTTCTGACTCGATAAAAGGTCCACAACCTACTGTTATAAACCTGTTGTCCCTAAGGGGCATTTTGTGCACTTTTTATCCATAATTTCTACTCCATTTTTATACCACAAAACCACTAACTTGTATATTTCAATCACTTTCATAAACAACAATCATCCACTAACCTAATCCTATCCAACTCTTCACAATATCATGAAATAATCATAAGATCCTTTAAGCTAGTTTATAAATTATAAACCTAACCACATGTTTAAAAATCATAAGTAAGTGGAGTTCTTGATTTCTTTGCAATTATTTGTAAAAGTATACTACTTGGTGATATAAATTTATAATCAAGATGTTTATATGTAAAAATACATAATGTAAGTATAGAAACATGAATAAACAATAATCAATATGTATGAAAATCAAAAGAGTAATGTAGTATGCTTACAAAGTAGATGATCAAAAAGAAACCTTAGTCTTTGATTCTAAACCCAAAAACCTAATAAAAACCCCAAATCTTGATTATGAAAACCCTAACTTGATCTTAAAAAACCCTTGCTTATACCTGAAACCCTAACTTGCAAATCAACTTGAAATACCTTAGATAACACCTTTGATCACCCTTGTATGCTTGTAATGTCAACAAAATAGAAACTATGAAAACTTTCTAACGGGTATATGGATTCGTGAATTATTATGTAGAGGAAGAGAGTGTTTATATTTTTTTGCAAGTGAGAAGTGTATGAGAAAGTCTAGTTTCTTGATCCTTATATACACAAAATATCTAGGAAACAATCTCTTACACAAAACCATAAATCAAGGGGAAGGGAGTTCATTTGGTGGTGATTGGCATGAGGGAGGAGTGGGATTGTAAGAAGGTTGATAGAACTTGTAAGAAGGTTGATAGAACTTGTAATAAACCTTGAATAAAATGCTCAAAACTAACACATGGAATTTATCCAACCAAAAGTGTAAATTGTTTTGTGTTGTATACTTGTAACCCGCCATAGTGTATTTGTGTGTAAGAATTTATATAATTTTTGGATATTGGGTATAATTATGGGTATTTGGTTAAGTGTAGAAAGGTAGAATGGTTTATATGCATGCGAAAAGGTTCCAAAACGCAAAACGTAAACGTTTTACGTAAAGTATAAAAATAAAATATGAAAAGTTATAAATTATCTTTGTAATAATTATATAACACTTGTTTGACATAAACTTTTATTTGTTTGATGTCGGTTTACGTTGATTGTTGATTTTTAGTTTACGCGATTTAACTAAACGGTTGAAGCTAAAAGTAAACGCGAAAAAAATATAAAATAAATAACTGAGAGTTTGTAGTCGTAAAATGACCTGAAATTACGGATTGTTACATGAATGCCATCTGGAATCCATGTTCTCTGAGGGTATATATGATATGGATTCCACACTCTTCTTGTTTTAGTGTTGTGTTTCGCATCGTCGGAATCCAATCCACAATTAATTGTGGTTAGGGATTCATATATCTTTTGTTGCTTATCTTCATTAATGACAAAGCTATCCACCACGTGCTCACTTCTATTACCCAGATTCATAACTCTCTTCGATGCCGCCGACCTCTTCATTGCCGCCGTTCATGGTGTATGGTGTTGGTGGTCGGTTGGTGACGTTGGTGTTTGTTGGCTTGGGTTGGAATATTATATTTCTCGATGTGTGTGGAATTACTGAGATACAGTCTCTAATGGAAAGGTATATTCAAACAATTTAATTTTCAATTTAGGGTTTTGTTATTGGGATTTATTAATTTTAGGACTTGATGAATATGTTTTGGAACTTCTATATGCGGTTTATGTTAAATTATCCTAGGAGTTTTTTATTCACAGTTTGAATGATTCAATTTTTTAGTTAGGCTATTATATTTCTGTGTTAGGAATAACTTTTTGGGGTTGTTCTTTCTTACTGCGATATCATATGGCGTGATTCTTTTTTTTGAGGTGTTTTGTATAAGGGGCGTTTGATGGCTTATCGGCTATTGTCGATGGGGTTTTTTTTGCCATAAAGACAAGTTGTTAGGGTAAATTGTTCATGGTGTATTGTGTGAATCTTTTCTGATTGTTGCAGTTTCTTTGCGTAGAGATATGTTAAATTCAATGTAATGTGAAGTTGAATGCGTAGGCGGAAAGAATTATTGTTGTCTTAATGCTCGCACATACCCGTGTTTTTTCAGGATATATGCTAACAGTCTGCGTGTTGTGTTACGTGGAGTACAATGCTAGCGATGATGAGATTTGTCTGTCTTTATTGTTTTGGTATGCGTAGTATGTCGAAACTCGTATCTTGGCGGGGCGGCCACATAGTTGCAGCCATGGCAAGTTTTTGGTACCGCTTCCATACTTGCAGGCTTAAGCCTCCTTATAAGAGGGTCTTACCATTGATTACTGATGTCGAAGGAACTGGCTGACTTATGGCGTTCAGGGTTTAATCTTCGTATTTGTTGGTTTTCTGTGATGATCGCCTCATTTGGTATTCTATTGTTGCTTTTTATTGCCGTGAACTGATATTTGTATTGGCCGTAATACTCGCACATACCCATGTTTTTTCGGGGTATATGCTAACAGTCTGAGTGTTGTGTTATGCGGAGTTCAATGTGGGTGATGACGAGATTTGTCTGCCTTTATTATTATGGTAAGCGTAGTATGTCGGAATTTGTATCTTGGCAGGGCGTCCACGTGGTTGTAGCCACATCGGGTTTTCGGTACCGCTTCCATACTTGTAGGCATGAGCCTCCTTATTAGAGGGTATTACCATTGATTACTGATGTCGAAGGAACTAGCTGACTTATTGCGTTTAGGGTTTAATCTTCATATTTGTTGGTTTTCTGTGATGGTCGCCTCATTTAGTATTCTGTTATTTCTTTTTATATTGCCATAAACTGATATTTGTATTGGTCGTTGATACGAGATATAATATTTCCAAGCTTTCAAAAATGAAAGTTAAGCAACTTAAACCTTCCTGTGAATTATTCTGCTTTCACTTTGGTAATAGTTCATAGTATAATGTTATTGTGCGTTTCAGGCTGACGTGGACGGAAATGGAACAATTAACTACCTCGAGTTTATAGCTCCTACCATGCGCAGGCGCAAACTTGAAAAAGATAAGCATTTATACAATTGTTGTTGTTATATCTATCATTTTAGGAATTATCGTTTGTGACTTAGTTAAAATTCGTCTAAACATGCTTTTTTATTTCAAGTTTAATCTAGAGTATTAGGACTTTAGAGGTGCGTGAAAAGGGAATTACAATCTCGAAAGACTTTTGAAATGCTTTTGAGTGCAAATATTTTGGCATTCTTTCTGTAATCCTAGTTATCTCAATGGCTTTTAAAGGTACAATTAAACTCAGATAACGACTTCTTTGTTACATCTTTTTGCATATTTAACGGGTGTAACAAATAGTATTTAACTGTCGGTTTGAACTGCCTATGATGTTTGCGTATGAATATTGCATTTATTTCATAACAGTTTGAAGCTGACATAGTGTCTCATTTAGTGGTCCAAGAAGCTTCAGGTTTCGGTACACAAAACTGTAGGAAGAACCCATCATGTTTGATTAAGACTTTTCCATGTCTTCTCATCAGTCATCGGTTGACTTGGCGAAGGCTCTCATCCTTGCCTTCAGGTATGTATAGTTGTTTTCTTCCATATGTTGTTGTGTGTACATCCAAACTACTTTTGTGCACATATATGTACATAACAATTATGTACGTACATACTTGAATGCTAAGTTCTAATTTTCTTTTAAATCAGGATGAGGCTGCTTTCTTTGCCGACTATGCAGTATCATACATGAAACTCTCTAAATTGGGGTTTTAAAACTTCCTTTCTTATGCATAATATAGTGTTTGTACTCACATGGAAAAGGAGATTGATTCATTATTTACCTGTATCGATTGCAGATTTACTCAGGCGTAAGGATTGTGATAGGAGTAAAAAGGCCAAGCGAAGGATTCCTTGATGGCTGTATACCAATTGTTCGAGAATGGTAATAGGTGCAGGTAAAAATAAGACACTTTTACTTCTGGATGAGAACCTGTAGCTTTAGGAGCTTTTTGTGAATGCGTGCTCAAACTGCTTATATGGGGTTTCTTGGGATAGCTAATCAAAACTGCTTATTCTCTAGAAGTTGTTTGTGATTCTTCATTGAAACTGCAACGACACTGTTTGGTGTTGCTTACTGAAACTTTTTATAGAGAATAAGCACATCGTTTGGGCCCAGATATGGTGTGATTTAAGTGGGTTCAGTAAAGATGAGATTCTCCACACCTTGGTGTGGCGACCTATTGCGGTTGCAGCCATGGCGAGTGTATCCTCTTTATTCGTTTCTTTAATTTCTAAGCCTGATATAAAATTACACGGTGCTTATTATGTGTTTTGCTGGTATTTGACGGCTGCTTGGTTCGTTTATTTAAACAACAAGAAATCATTGGGAAAAATGTACTTTGGCTGGGTATGGGTGTGATGATGTGGTGGTATATGTTTTGTGACACACACGAACCTCCAACGTGGTTAAACGTTTGTTGATATTGAGAGTCGTGTACGTACTTTGGTTTGTGTTCAAAGCTACTGGGGTTTAATAAAATAGATACATAATTCTTCACCAAGTTCTTCGATGCCACCGATCCTTTCAGTGCCTCTATCCATGCCGTGTGACGATTGTGATGGGTGTGTGACGATTGGCGGGGTGAGCTTGCTAATGTCTTACATGTTTTAGCAGTATACATGTGATGCTATGTGATCAATGTAGAAGAGGCTGTGATGAGTCTCCATGGGTTCGATTAAAGCTGAGATTGTCCGCATACTGGCTGGGCAACCTATTAAGTTTGCAGCCATGGAGGGTGTATCCTCTTTTTCTCAATTGTTCCCCTATCTGAGCCTCGTACTTATATCTAACAAAAAAAAAATCGATGAAAGCAAGTTCTTTTTTTAGTCAAAACGGCTCTAAAGATCGAGTAAAAGTAAGTGCCAAATGACATAAAAGTTAAGGTTGTATTTTTTGGGGTTCATTTCAAGACGCTTTGAACTTTTTTTACGTTTCTTAAGGTGTCAGGTTTAGATCAACAAAAAACTGATACCACTGATACGGTGCACCATATCAAAGCAGGATGCGAAGTCGAAGAGAACGTTGTGGAATCCAATTTGGTGCAGATTGGTTTCTTCCATGTCCTCATCCATTTCATGTCATTTTTTGTATACGTCTATTGTCTCGTCGATCTCAGCTTTTTGTTGATCTGAGGTGGAAATACTAGGCAACGTGTAAAGACCAATCGTGAAAGAAACATGTAACACTAATTTGACCTTTTGAAATATGTGTACCCGTTATTATTAGTACAATAGTTTATTACTAAGGGCTCATGATGATAACTTAATATTTACAAGGAAAAGGTTGGAGGGACTACGGAGTTCTAGCAGTCGGAGGAGGTGATTGAGACAGCAAAACAAATTCCGCATCATCAATCGAGTGCGATACAACCCCTGAGGATGTCAAGACCTTCTTTAATCAATTTGTTAAGGTAGAGTTCTTGCCTTCATTTTAAGCTTTGTATACTTTTTACTCAATGATTGCTTAATATCTACATCAAAATGTTTCATTGAACGACTAAATTGCATATTTAGTTGTCTGTATATTTATTAAATTAAGGTTTTCTGTGGGTTGAATTGTGTTTTTCTACAAAACACTATACTAGCAGTAACATGGATATTAAAAGCCTTATAAGACATAGTTTAGACTTCGAATACCAAACATGGACAAGTGATTAGGTTTGGACGAATACTTTGATAAGCAGGCTTAAGTATAAAATTCATCAAGACATTACTATATTTCTAGAATTTTTGAATGCTTTTTGCCTTTAGTATATAAGTTTTTGAAGTTATCTATGTTAGACTTATAGTTAACTTTCCTCTAAATTGTATTTAGTTACGTATCCTACCGTTCTTTTTGCATTCATGGAAAAAAAATGTAACAAACTTAGCCCCTCCCCTTTCAGAAACTTAGGCAATTAGAAGTACCATAAAATTGTTGGTCATGGAATTCGCCAACCTATAAGTAACATGTATTGCATATTATAAAAAATTGTGGGAAATAAATTCGGGTAAAAGTTTGGAACAAAGATGTATAGTCGTTTCAACTGCCAACTAGCTAATATGGTTTTCCCATAAAACCACAAATAGTTTTGTATGTCGGTCAGCTGATAGGTTCGTATAAAAGTAACTGTTCTGCAAATAATCTGTTTTGCATTTATGAATTTAGTCTAATTTTTGTACCGTTCGTTTCTCATTTTTGCAGATACCCGAATGCATTGACAAACTTGCTCAAGCAGGAATTAAAATATGGGTTCTTACTGCTAATAAAATGGAAATTGCAATTAAACAAGGGATGAAACAGATTATCATAACTTTAGAGTCTCCAGAAATAGTATTGGCAGAATAAGCTAGGGATAAAACTGTAATTGCCAAGTTGAGTTTAGTTTCATTATTCTTTTGCACCGTTTATTCGTGCACAGGTTCTTTCTTAACCATAAATGATAAATTTGCTCTTTTAGATCACGAAAGAAAATATGAGGAAGCAGATAATTAGCAGGAAACGCTTCAGCTTACTGCTTCATTGTCTGATCCATATGCACTAATCATTCATGGAAAATCACTTGCATTCGGTTTAGATGACAACATTGAAAACACTTTTCTGGATCTTGATCCCGCTTTTCTAAGTTATTTGGTAAAAGTATGCGCACAAACCTAATTCATGGATTGGCTGATGCAGTTGCATGTGAGGTAATTCTCTTATGTTTTCTTTATTTAGTCCAGGCCTGCACTGATATTGCCAGATCTTATGTTAGAATAGATTGTTCCGACAACTTATAGGCTTATACCTAAAGTTAATACGTTTTGTAATGGATAAATGCCTAATATATGCAAGTGCACATGTCACTTAAAGGTTCCCCTAAAGCCATTGAGGGTTAAAGTTCTATTTTGGATTATTCAAAAGATGTTGTTATGTGACACAATGTTTGCTGACATTCTCTTGTGCTGTCTGTGGTACAGAAACCCATGAATTACCATTCTCTATGACATCCCATAGAGCATAGTCTTGTATTTGAAAGTACTGTTTAATTCTTATTACCCACATCTCATACTCACCTAGTTTGAGTATGGGAAGCTTTGCAGTAGTACCACTGTTTGTAGATTCAAACTCCATGTCTTCTAGATCAAAGTTTCAAAGCAAAAGCTCTGATACCACTTGTGGATCCCAATCCTTGATCGATTCCTTAGGTTGTCTAAGGTTAAGTTACTTTGGATAAATCCAAAACAACTTGTTGTAAAAACTTTGTTTGTATACTAAAGTGTATGCGGAATCTACACCTTAATACCTAGAAGTATTATGAATAAAACAGTAATCGTGTATGAACAAAGATATAACCAAACGCTCCAATATTATTAGATCAATAATACGAGTACTCTTAACTAGTACTAGGGTTTACAACCTTGAAGCTTTTCTGACTCGACTTGACAACTATGAAAACTTATATGCAAAACTGATTGATATGATTGATCGATATCTCAACTAATGCCCTAGGGCCTCCTTTTATAGACTAAGGAGTCCTAGTCGGCTTACAATACATTCCTAAGATATCATAATCTTTTCTAAATATAAACGTAATCTGTTAAACAAATACATTATGTATATCTTGTACACAAATATCTCAATACTTATCTTCATAAGTATTCTTGTTCTCCAAAAAATCTTTATCACGTCTCTAATATGTCTTTAACCATTTCTTTTTCAGCATAATCCTTTCGGCAATTGTAATTACTCAACAGTTGTATCTTTATAACCAGCAGTACTAACTGAGCATAAGCAGTAGTAAGTACTAGCAGTACTAACTTTACGCTAACAGTTGTAACTTTACTCTAGCAGTACTAAGTTATACTAACAGTACTAAGTTAACCTAACAGTAGTAACTTTTGTACTAACAGTATTAACTACTTAGCATATTTTTAGTATTCAACTCTGAGCAGTCTTAACTTCTACTGACAGTAGTAACTTTCTACTAATAGTACTAAATTATACTAACAGCAGTAACTAGCAGTGGTAACTTTATACTACTAGTACTTACTACTTAGCATAATTTCCATTATGTACTTGAGCAGTAGTAACTCTAAGAATCCTTAAAGTCTTTTAAGTCCTAACAATCCTCCCCTAAACTTGATGTTCATCTTCTGAATCTTTAAGTTTCTCTGTAAAAAGTCTTCATCATACTCAGGAGGATACATTCAAACCTTTTACTGACCCTTTTGCTGCTTTACCATAAGCTTAAGCAGTTGATAGCACATCTCATTAAAATTATCAGTTTGAAGTTTCTTGTTTAGCATATTGGTGATAGTTATTGGTGTGAGGGGGTATCTCTTTTCAACTAACATGAAGATGTGCACATTTCCAAACCTGACAAAGTGCACTCCACATGAATCATACAATTTCCAAACAGTCACTGTATAACCTTGTAGCTTTCTCCATATTTCACTTCTAATATCTGGTTCAAACATGACTTTTAAATCTCCCACAACAACCCCCCTTTTTTCTTTCATATTCATCTTCAGGTCTTAAATCACCATGCTTTGTTTTGACTAACTTCCAAAGAGTCTGCAAATCTTCTTTGTTAATACCCTGAAGCAGTTTACTCATTGAAGAATGTCTCTTGGAACTTTCATCTGCTCTTATCAACTGATAATGTACCATTATTCCTTCTTAAGAAGCTTGTAATCAACAATCACTGGTGGTTTGGTAGCAAGTCGTATAACATCAATTGCTATATCATCATCCTTTTTAATCACCAAATGCTTTTTCAATTTAGCTGTATCATCTGCTTCAACTTCTTCATGCTCATCAGTTTCTTTATCATTCCCCAGTTTTTTTCTCTTTGAAGATTCTTGTTGATGCTCTTTTACTGCTCTTTTCTTACCAAGACTCTTCTTTCTGCTGCTTTTAGCTTTCTCCTCACTACCTTCTACCTTCTTTTCATTGCTTTCTGGTGCCTCTGAACTCATATCCATAAATGTAACACCCCCAAAATGGTCCAAATTAAGCGGAATATGGGTTGGGGAATGTTACTTCATAGATCAATAGCACAAGATAAGAGAACGACCTCTATATGAGTCGTTTAAAATTGATTACTGGATTAAATAGATTCGTTTGTTTACAATCGCCGAAGCATAAATTCGTTCATATCATGAAAAGTAAAGGATTTTAAAGACAAACAATGGGCCCAAAATGTATGGCACTCAATCTTATAGAAATGACTTCAAAAATGACTACCACCAATGTATCCTTGTTTCTTGTCCTTATTGACCTGAGAAAAACATGCTTTAAAATGGCAACAAAAGATGGTGAATTCACAAGTTTTAGTAAATGTATAAAGTAAGGACCTGCAAGATTTTCAAAGTAAGAAATGTAACACAGACGATATCTAAAAGTAATTACGAGGAGCACTACGTTCATGACACCGAGAGCTCGACATAAATGTATGCAATTTAAAAGCACTAAATTGTGCCCATGTAGAGTGTTGCCAACCCGCAACATCCAAATTTGTTACCGACATGTATACGTTCGTGGTTTCGTACCATTCCGAAAACTGATGACGCTATACAACTCACAAACGACGAACGGGATGTCAATCCCAAAATAGATCTATTCATAACATTCGCGCTCGCTAACTCCATTGACAGTTCCATGAGGGTGGGCAATAGTGGTTTTTAGCTACTAGCTTTAAACTCGTAAAGTTTCCAAGAGAACTTGCGTCCCTATGTAAAACAATGCAATGTTTCATCACTCCCAAAGTTTAGCAAAACAATATATTGGTATAAAAAGCGGGCAAATAACTCACCGATGAGTGAATGATTGATTATTCAATCAAATGAGTGAATCCTCGCCTCGCAATTTAAATGCAACCTAATTAATTATAGGTCCGTATGAGTAGAAAGGAATTTTCATGTAAATAAAACTTCACAATAATGCATAGCTACACCACACCTACACAGTTTTTATAATTTAATTAAAAGTTAAAACAATAATAACTCGTTCTAATTGTTTAATAAAAAGGGTGCGTACTTGTGGCCGTAAGATAATATATTATTTTTCCTTTTATAAATGCATCGTTTGTAAAAATATATGATTTTAATAATGATATTTTATTATACATTAATATTTTATAAAAGTTTATATAAAAATAAAGTAATGCCGCGAGTTTTTAAACTTCATATCATTATTGTTTCGACTCCGTTATAACGTTTCTTATATCCACGTCTCCGGATTAAAGTAATATTAACAAAACAGGATGTTTATAATATAAAAACCCTCACGATGAAACAGTAACTTTTAAACTGTTCCATGACACAGTATATAAGTTACTTCTATAAAATAATTACACGTAACTTGTTTAAATCATAACTCGTTCATTATAACACCGTTTCTCTCCGCGATCCTTATGTCCTTGGATTAGTATTAAGAAAAGTTATCAATTTTATTTTATAAAATTTAAATAAAACCACTGATGAACAGTAGATTTTACTATTCACATCAGTTTATAAAAATGTTTTTATAGATTATATATATATATAACTTGTAAACTACGTAACTTATTCGTTATAATTCCGTTTCTCGAGTTCTTTATGTCCGTGGGTTCGTATTAAAGAAAATTATCAAAATTTAAGATTTATGAGATTTTTATGTCTGATGAACAGTAAAAATTACTGTTCATCACAGGTTACAAATTTATTTTTGTAAAGCAAATTAAATATAACTTGTAAATGTCGTATCTTGTTCATTATAAATCCGTTTTTCGAGTTCCTTACATGCTCACGATCCTTATAAAGAGTACTATTTTTATAAAATATAAAACATATGATTTATATTTCGAATTTCAAAAATATATATAATGCCATAATTAGGGTTTCTAATTAAACAAGAATTTACAATCATTTTAATTAGGAATCTTGCACCATTATTTTACCAAGTGTTGTACCGTATATTACACATGTATTTAGTCCTCTAAATGTCCATGTCCTTTGTCCATATGAAATCACCAAATACTTTGAATCACTTTAAAATAAAACTAGGTGGTGATTAACTAATGCAACAAATATAAGTCGATAGGAAATTAATAAACGAGTATTGAAAACTTTAAATAGACCTTATAGGAATCAAGTAGGATGATGAACACGAGATGTAAACCACAATCAAGCCTTCAAAACCAAAACCCTAATCAAGAAAACCCTAGATATGTTTTCTTGATTAATCCTTGTTAAACCCGAATCCAAGCTTCCCAACACCTTGAGTAGTCTTAGGTAGTCTTAGGATGAACACTTGTATGCTTGGAATATCTTGGATGCAAAAGAAAATGAAACCCTAAAAATATTAAGGTGTGCCGTGGGTTTTAGCTCAAATGAGAGGGTTTTGTGCTTTGATTTTGCTTGTAGGAGAGTGAGAGGATTATCATGCACTAGTTACCTTCATTATATAGTGTTTAAGAAACTAGGAAACTACCTAAATCAAAACCATGGATGTATAAGTGGTAAAAGGACAAGGTCAAAGACCTCTCCTCCTCCCTAGGCAAAACCCACGGTTTGGAGGGGGGTTTAGGGTACATTGACATGCCAATGTTTAGAACCATGAGCTTAAGACATCACTCTTTCATGTTCTTCTTCAGGCCTTATATCACCATGCTTTGTTTTGACTAACTTCCAAAGAGTCTCCAAGTCTTCTCTGTCTATACCCTGAAGCATCCTTATCATTGAAGAATATCTCTTGGAACTTCCAACTGATAATGTACCATGATTCCTTCTTTAAGCAGCTTGTAATCAACAATCATTGGTGATTTTGTAGCAAGTGGTATAGCATCAATTGCTATTTCATTATCATTTACAATCACCAAATGCTTTTTCAACTCATCTGTATCATCTGCTTCAGCTTCTTCATGCTCATCAGTTTCTTTGTCATCCTTCATTTTCTGTCTCTTTGGAGATTCTTGTTGTTGCTCTTTTCTTGCTCTTTTCCTTCCAAGCATCTTCTTTATGCTGCTTTTAACTTTCTCCTCACTACCTTCTACCTTATTTTCATTGCCTTCTTGTGCCTCTAAACTCATAGCCACAAAGGTATTTACCCTCTTCATCTCTTTATCAAACAGCTCTTGAATTTCATCATAGCTCTTTCCCTTTAGTTGTTTGTGTTTGTATCCACCCATGTGCTTAAGATAGGTAGACATTTGACTTCTCTTTTGTGCCTTGGTAGGAGGTCTGTTTCTCTTTTCTTGTGCTCTTAGTGCAGCAAAATATTTTCTTCTTTTCTCCATGAGTTCCATAAACAATTTTGCTTTTTCTTCATCTGTCAACTCCTCTCTTTCTCTTGTTTGGAGTCTTTCAGCCAGTAATCTATCAGCCTCCATCATAGCTTGAGTATTTTCCCATGATTCAATCAAATCTATGTTGGCTTCTTCTTGCTTTTGCCTTTCAAGCCTTTCTTCTTCTATAATTTCAGCGTCCAACTGAGCTTGAATATTTCTTGCTAAATCTTCATCAAGAGCAACTTGATCTTTCTTTGTCAAAGGTCTCTCAGGCTCTTGCGTGATTCATTTTCCTTTGTCTTTGATTGAAGGTTGTGTGACAGAAACTGTTGGTTTAGATACCTGCTTTTCCAGATCATGAAAAATAATTCCCTTTGCCTTGGGTTTGGCTGCTTTGATTTCCATTAAAGTCTGAGCCAAAATTTCTTCAACAGTTATAGGAATTGTAGGAATAGCACTATCTTCAACACCAGCAGTAGTAACTGCTTCACCAGCAGTACTATCATCAACCTTTGTACTCTGCTCATCTTTAGTAACTGCTTCACCAGTTGTAGCATCCACAAACATCTCATCATCATCCAGAACTCTAGTATCAAACATCAAGTCTTCATCCTGCCTATCTTGAGTTTCATTAACCAGAGTAACCTCATCATCTGCATCAATATCTCTAATACTCCTCCCCTGTTTGGATGCATCCTCCTGAGCACCCAAACTATCATTTAAGGATTTAATTCTTCTAGCTGAACCAACTTTCTTTAATGTATGAATCCTTATGGTTCTGAACTTTCTCCTCCTTTCTAGCTTTTCAACCCTCTTCTTAAGACTAGCAATCTCAATAGCTTGATCAGATTTAGCCTTTTCCAAGTCAAGAACCTGTTTGTGCAATTTGGTACATAAAACCATCAAATCATTAAGTTGCATGCTATCCTCTCCACTGGGTAGTGGATCATTGGAAGGTGTTGGTACACTCTCCTCATCCTTTGTCTCATCATGAGAAACTTCTGCTTCCTTCCTCTGTTTCCTCTTGGGCTTTTGTTTCTTTTTGGGTTGAGAGGATGTAGATAGTTAATCAACAATGGGTATTTGATTGGAATCAGTTGGATGGTCTGAATCCTCACCCACTTCTTCAGAAGCTTGAACCATCATAGTATCAAATAAAGGTGTAACCTTCCTAGAAAATCATGTTCCTTCCCTCTTCATGTTCCCAAATAGTTTCTTAGAAAGAGAAGGGTTAACAAAAGTCTTCTTATGTTTGGACATATCTCCTAACTGTTGGTTCACAAAGACTTGATCAAATCTTGGGTACATCAAGAACTTATTCACATTTTCTAAGTTCTTGACCATGCTGTCAAATATGTACATGGAAAAATTGAATTTCTGATTATTAGCAAGACAGATTATTGCAGATGTCATTGTACTACTGAATTCATTCCGGGCAGTAGTCTTAGCACTCATGCATTGAAGAATGGTATGAATTAAGAACTTCCATTGTGGTAAAAAGAAAGCTTTATAAAAAGTAAGCTTTTGAGAAACTTTTTCATTCCCCATTCTTGTTAATTCTTCAAAAATAGTAGCATTGGGTAGACATGAAGAACCCTCAGCATCGTCTAGCTTAAGATCACGTCTAATAGATGCTTCATTGACTATAATCTTCTTCCCGTCAATTAGGGCTTGTATCTGTATATCCCCATTAACTGTTCTAAGCTTAGCAAAATCCCAAAACTGTTGAATACATGAGATGTAGATCGTAGGATTAACAGTAAGTGCATATATAATGGGATTCACATTTAGAAAATCAACAATCTGCTCAAATCCTTTACTTTCAGCAGGCTTTTCTAAAAACGCGACCAAATTATGTATTTTAACAAACTTGTGGCTCGACATTATGATGATTTTGATGATCAAAGATGAAAATTGAGTTAGGGTTTATGGTTAGAGAGTGTTTGAATGATTGAAATCGAAGAAATAATCGAATGAAACCCTTAATCGAAGTATTTATAAAATCACCCTCAGCAGCAGGAACTTAAACTGACAGCATTAAATGATGCCTAACAACATTAACTTAAACCGGCAGTAGTAAGTTAAACCTGGCAGCAGTAACTTAAATCTAGCAGCATAAAGTTAAAATTGGCAGCATTAAATTTAATACACCAGTAATTACCCAAATTTCATTCCAAAAAGCAATTTTCATCATCAAATTTGATTCTCACAAGCTCTCTTTCTGTTTTTATGCTCACAATTTCTCTCAATTCTTTTTGCTCACATAATCACTCATTTTTGTTTTTATGTACACATCTCTCTTTCCATTTTAAGCTCACTTAATCTCTCATTTCTTTTGGCTTACCAAATCACTCTTTCTGTTTTTATATCACAAATCTCTCTATTCTTTTGAGCTCACAAATGCAGACAGTTTTGTACAATGTGTCATCAATTCCATAAGTTGCATACTGTCCTCCCCACTTCCAAATGTGTTAACTTTTAAGAGAGGTGGATCATTGGACTGTTTAAATGTAGTCTCAAACCTAGTTTGAGCATCTATATCCCCTAATATGGTATCTTGGCACGTAGGACCACTACCTGAACCAATTCCCTAAGGACTTGATTCATTAAGTGTTGCCATGGATTGAGTCTTAATTTATGTTACCGCTGTCCTGCTCTGCTTCTAAGCTAGAAGTAGTAGTGACAGCCCTTTCCATTCTATCACCTAACTCCTTATGGACAACCTCATCACCAACCTTTTTCAAGGGGACCACTAGACTGAGGTGTCTTGGTGTCCCGACCTCTTTTGACATGCCTAGATGTTTTTGATTCAGTTTAACACACTTTTGATATAACATATCCTTCCATTCATGCTTTGACATTATATTCACATAAGTAGCCTCCCCTCAAACATTGCTTCAAGGGTTAAGAATTTACTCAACAGTTACAACTTTGGCGCCTAACAGTAGAAACTTTTGCCTGACAGTAGTAATTTTCTGCCTAGCAGTATTAAGAGATGTCTAACAGTATTAACTCTGTCTTCAATAATTATACAACAATATGCCTCTATTCATCACAAGCACACTAAAAAAGACTAGATAGACATGTGAGAATTCATGAGGATCCATATTTATGCATAACCCATGAATAAAAGTTAAAAACTGTTATCCAAAACATTAACTTTCCCTCAACCAATTATTCAGAGGTGAAGCATTCAATCATCAGGTATTCAATATGCTTTACCTGCAAGTGTTAGTCCATAGCCAAAAATACACAATCCAAAGTATTTTCTTCTTGACAGCATTAAGTATGACTAACAGTTTTAACAAACAATTTTAAGTATAACTAGCAGTACTAATTATACTTAGCAACACTAATTGACAAGACTAACAGTACTAATCTTTTACAAAACTTTTGCAAATACATAAAGAGATATAGACATTAAGGATTAAGCATTCCAATACTTGAGACCAAGTACTGAAACCTTCTAGCATCAAAACCTTTTGTAAGGAGATCTGCAACGTTATAATCAGTATGAATTTTAACCATTTGTATTAACTTTTTAGCATTGCAATCTCTTATAAAATGATGCATAATCTCTATATGTTTTATTTTAGAATGTTGAACATGATTTTTAATAATGCAAATAGTACTGTTATTGTCAATATTAATGACAGTATTCATGAAATTGTACCCATAATCCAGTAATTAATTTTGAATCCAGAGTACTTGTCTACAGCAACTAGCAGCAGTCACATATTCAGCTTCAGTTGTAGAAGTGGCAACCACAGTTTGCTTCTTACACTGCCATGATATCAACATGTTTCCCAAAAACTGACACCCTCTAGTTGTAGACTTCCTATCTTGAGTTGCTCCACCAACATAGTGCACTTCAATGTATATAGCAACTAATTCAATGGTGAATCCCTAATACAAGGCCTAAAAGTTTGGTTTCCTTTAAGATATCTAAAAATTCTCTTTACAACAGCTAAAGATGTGATGTCTTTGGAGTAACTTGAAATCTGGCACATGCACTACTGCAAACATGATATCTAGCCTAGACGTTTGTAAGATACATCAAGACCCAATCATAGTCTATAGACATTACATCAAAATCATCATCACCTTCCATCTTTGACTAAAGGCTTTTCCAAATCACTAGAGTTGAAGCAGACTCCACATCTGTGTAGTTGAATTTCTTCAAAATCCAGCACATATAATCCTGACTGTAAATATTCCATCTTCCATCATTGTAACTTAGAATCCTAGAAAGAAAGTAAGTTTCTCCTATAGAACTCTTTTCTGAAACTTTTCCTTCATCAGCTTCTCAAATCCATACATAACTCCTTGTTTGTAAGCCAAAGAAAATTGTCCTCAACATAAACTTGTACATATAAAAAAAACAAATATCTCCTTTTGCTTTCTAGATAAATAATGCCTGACTATCTGTGCCGCTTTTAAAAACCATTGCCCAATAGATATTTGCGCAAGGGTTACATACCATCTCTTGGTGCTTGAGCAAACCATAAGTGCTTTTAACCACTTTGTAACTGCTTGGATTTAGTCAGGATCTTTAAATTCCTGGTGTTGAGTAACATATAAACTCGACCCACTAGTTCCTATAAGAAAGCACTCTTCACATCCTCTTTGATATACCAGAAAATCGAAAAAGAAGCATAGGCCAAAAACAATTCTTATTGCCTCAATTCCTAGCACAAGGAGCAAAAACTTCTTCATATCTATACCTTCTTCTGTCTATGACCCCTGTCAACCAACCTGCTTTATTCCTACCCACAATCCCCCTTTTATCTTTCTTGTTTCTAAAGACCTATTTTGTTCCAATGGCCCTCTTTACAATAGGCAAATCCACAAGTATCTAAACCTGTTGAAGTTTGAATTGCAGAAGTTCTTCCTGCATTGCTTCCACCCAAGATAAATCAGATAGGGCTTCAGTCTATGATAGGAAACAAGCATATAAACAAGTATTCAGGGTATCATGTGTTTTCTGTTCATATACATCACTGAGAAACCCTTGTTCAGAAGTAGGTTTTGTCATTCTTTTTGTCTAAACAGATGTCTTCATATCACCAATCACATTTTCAATTGGATTATCGTTATGAATTCTTGTATTGGGAGTGGTTGGAACTGTATAAGAATTTGTGATGTTCCCCAAATCAACTTCTGGTTCTTCTTCCTCACTGAAGAACTCAATTTGAGTGGCTTCTAGTGTATGACTAGCTCCCATAGTGAACATGTCTTTAGGGCTATCTTGATCATATAAACTAGCAATATTAACTGATGGACCAACAATGTTAACTTCAGGACTGGCAATATTAATATGTTATCCAGCAGCATTAACCTCTTTAGTACTACTATCATCTTCAAACTTGTCTTTTTCAATATTCTCATTATTTGGACCATCTCCATCCTGCTTTTGATCATCAGCAGCAGATTTTGGTTCACCATTATCATCCTTGGAAGGTGAATCAAAATATGAAGCATCTTTCCAAATTGGCATCATAATGCAATCTTGTTTGATTGCTTCTGATGTACCTGCACTAATTTTACCTTGTGTGCCTGCATATTCATTAGAAATTGTACCTGCAGTAACTGGTACATAATTCGTAGATTGGGTTAGAGAATCAATATCAAACAGCCATTTTGGGCCATTTCCTTCTATCATAGGCTTATTCTCTAAATACCCAATATGAAAGTTTTCATCTACCTTCCTAGTTCTAGTGTTGTATACCCTAAAAGCTTTAGTACTCAAGGAATATCCAACAAAGAAACCTTCATCACTTTTGCCATCAAACTTGCCTAAACTGTCTAAAGTATTAAGAATAGTAACATGACATCCAAATGGTCTTATAAAACTTAAAGCTAGTTTAAAACCACTAAAAAGTTCATAAGGTGTCTTGTTATGAGGCTTGACTACTAAGACCCTATTTTGTACATAGCAAGCAGTAGAAACTGCTTCAGCCCAAAATGTGGTAGGTAACTTAGAGTCAGCTAACATTGTTCTAGCAGCCTCAATTAGTGTCCTATTCCTCCTCTCAGCTACACCATTTTGCTAAGGAGTCCTGGCTATACTATATTCTCTCTTAATACCTTTTTCTCTACAAAAATCATCCATAACCTTGTTCTTAAACTCTGTTTCATTATCACTCCTGATTATTTTCACTTTCTTATCCACTAGGTTTTCTATTTCTTTAATAAAGTTCTTAAGGATCTCACTGGTTTCATCCTTAGTTGTTAAAAAGAAAACCCATGTAAACCTGCTATAATCATCAGTGACTACTAAGCAATACTTCTTATGCATTAAACTACTCACAAAAGTTGGACCAAACAGATCCATATGTAGCATAAACAAGGGCTTAGTAATTGGATTCAGAAATTTAGACTTACATGAGGCTCTGTATTGCTTCCCTTTAAGACAAGTAACACAGGTTTAGTCATTTTCAAGACGTTTTGTAGGCAATCCTCTTACATGATTATCCTTTACAAGCTTATTTATGTTTTTAAAATTAATATGACCAAGCCTCCTATGCCAGAGCATTGATTCATCTGATGTAGCCTTTGCAACAAGACAAGTCAAACTCTCTTTAGGAACAATGTTCTTCATATCAAAACTGTACATATTGTCCTTTCTAGGAATTTTAAGAAGTATCTGATTTTCATCAGGCAACTTAAAATTAGGAGATAAGACAAGACATTCAGTGTTAGTAAAAAGGACATAGTTCTTTTTGTCACACATCTGTGAGACACTAAAAAGATTGAATTTTAACTCATTGATAAAGTATACATCTTCAAAATCAAGACTATCAGTTTTAAGTGTTACTTTACCAGAAATTCTACCACCATATGCTCCTCCTCCAAATGCAACATAACCTCCATCAAATTCCTTGAAATATGAGAGATAAGCTATGTTCCCAGTCATGTGCCTTGAGCATCTACTGTTACCAAATCCTGTGTCATCTTGTTGTGGCTTGCCTTGCACATAAAAATAAGGAAATTAGATTCCTTTGGGGACCTGCCATCACTGACTTGGATCTGCCTCGTGCATCAATGTAGTTGTGTCTTTTGAAAGTAAGTGATGCACCATTAGGTTTGGTAGGTCTCCAAACCCAACATGCTAAGGCCTTTACAACATTTTACCTTTTTATCCTAACAGCAGTTTTAACTACTTTTGGCCTAGCAGTATTAACTGCTTGTGCCTTGGTAGTATTAACTGCTTGTGTAAACCTTTTGTTATATAATGCTGTTTTAGTTTGAAAGGGTCCTCTTACAGTTAATTATGCTTGTTTAGAAAAATGTGACATTGATTTAGCACTATGAACTACTGGTTTTGGGTGAGCAGTATTAACAGGCCTAACAATATTAAGTGGTGTGAGGCCAGTTTTCAACAAAACTGCTTTTGGAACCATGTTCCTTTGATCATTAGGGTGAGTTCTTTTGGTTGAATTGTTGTGGTTCACCCTTTTATATGTATTCCTATATACCATCCCTTCCCTTTGATGGTATTTGCACTGAGCCTGTACATGATTAAAACTTCCACAAATAAAGCAAGCTTTGTTATACATTACAAAATCACTTCCTAGTTGATTGGACTTCTGTCCATTCCAATTCCTTTGATTCCCTATAGTAGATTGTGATCTATACATCTCAGCATACCTAACTGACTTTTTAACTGGTTTTTCATGATTTTTAAGTTTGACAGTCTCTACCTTTTTATCAACAGGAAAAACAGTTTCTTTATCAACATTAGGTGAAGACTCAACAAAGCTAATTGTTTCTTTTGATACTTGTTCTTTTACCAAAGAGTCATCAGAACTTTTCTTAGAATCATTTGATTTCTTATTACAAACAACATTAGACTCTTGCTTACTATTCTCAGTACCATAACCTTTGAATTCAGGCTCTTTGAATTCATCAAGACCAGAATATGACAGATCAAGCTTGTTAGGTCTATTATAGATTAAATGATGAGGTGGAGGAACTGCACTATACTCCAAACCCTTTTTCCTTTTGTCAGTTATCTGACTCCCTATATAACAACCCGTAATTTTCCAGTATTTCATCAATGTAATATCTACTTATTATATTAAGTACTACTTTTTCACGAGAATAAAATTTAGTTTCATTTCATTACGTAACATAATTTATATTTCCAAAAGTAAACGAGCTCTCGCAATGACCTATGCCTATTCTATCTATGTTTACATCAAGTAAACATCATAACATGTCAAGTCAATGATCTATTATCTATTTTATCATATACGTTATCTAATTAACGTAGTTTTCACGACGATAATATCAAATGAGCTTTAACCGTTAACGTTATTGCCTAAACCCTAATTTTGGGTAATGTAAACATCCAAGATGAATGTACAATCAATCAAAGCACATGTACAAGCAATATAAAATCTCATTTGAATATACTTTTCCTCTAAAATAAGGTACAAGTCCTTTAAAGCATAATGTACAAGTCATTAATGCACGATATCTAAAATAGCCGTTTTACCTCCTTTTTTCTAAGTAATCTTGTACAATCCATCAAGTACAAGTTACAAGCAAGTCATGCACTTCATTTAAATTCTATATTCATTCTCAATTCATGAAATTACAAGAAATCTAAGTTAGAAACCCTAACCCGAGCTAAATAGTAAACCATGACCCGTTTCTAGATTTTTATCCATTTTAAACTTGAACCACTACCTAAATAAGTTGTAATAACATAAATTACAACATTATAAATCACATTACATCATCATTTCATCATATTAACAACAATGTACAAGAATTAAATCCAAGAAACCCTAATCGAACCTTAATGTGAACTTTTGACCCGTTTACTCGTTTTCACCTATTTTAAACCCGAACCACCTATCAAATCTTGTTAATAATCCTTAATACAAGTCTCGTGATCAATAATCTATCATTATATCATCAATGTACTCGAAAATTCAAGCCAAAAACCCTATTCGAGCCCTAAGGGAACCCGCGCACATTTTTTTACATTTTACCCCATTTTGAAACTTTCTTTTACAAACAAGCTTCACAATGACCATGCTACTCCATGTGCAAGCTGCTTACAAGACCACAATTCCATCTCTTGGTCTTTAAATTGGCCACATCTCTCTCTTTTCTTCTTTCTTACCCGCGGCACCACAAGGACTCAAACAACACTTCAATCTAGTCTCTAGCCTTAGCAACTCATCATGTAGCCTTCCTACATCACCCCCTAGCTGCTACACATGTCCAAGACTTGGCCATTAAGTTTCCTTGGTCCCTAAGGGTGGTTCGCACCTATATAAAGGGTGTAAACCCTTTATTCTAAATCATCCCCCACATCTTCTTCTATAACCCATACTAGCAACATATCTCTGCTCAAGAAGCTCCTAATAAGTCCCAATAATAATAATCAAGAGAAGGATTGAAGCCTTGAAGCCCCGAAGAAGAAAAACCTAGGCATACGAAGCGTTTCTACCCATTTCGACCCGTTTTCCTCCATTATTAATCTTCAAAGCTCAAACCCAGGTTCTATGATCTTCATACCTGTTTCTACACTCTTATAATGTTTATATGATCCTAAATATACTTTTGTTAAAGTTTTAAAACTCAAAAACCATGCGTTTTCTCTTTTTGATCCAAACCGTGCACCCGAAACCCTAATTTTGTGTTTTTCTTAAATCAAATCGTTATAATGGTTAAATGTTGTTATAATCTATTATATTAAGTTAAACTAATGTTATTATAACCACTTTATCAAGTCTTGAAGGAATTTGAATTAAAAAACTACGCGTTTTTGTTATTTAACCCTAAAACGATCCGTTTTGATTTCTAGCTTAACGAATCGTTATTTTAAACTTTCGTTACGTTAAACCTTCATATTTTAGCTTATATTAATAAGCTATAACCTGCAAATTACTTTTCATATTGAAAAATATCATTATTATGGATTTTGGACTAAGAACGATACGTTTTTCATGCATAGGGGTATATATCGTAACTTTTTGAAAACTTATAAATACAAGGACTATTTTTGCCATATTTCTAAAGTTATAACTATAGGGGTCTATTATGTCACTTTCCAAAGTACAAGGTTTACTTTGTACATCTTTTAAACTAGAAGGACCAAACTTGTAAAAGTGAAAACTCCAAGGGTATATTTTACCATTTTTCATTCTTAAGGGTCTAAAATGTAACATTTTAAAAAAGTGTAAAAATATGTTCAAAACCTTATAAAACATAACTTTAATTAACGCTTGACGTGCTTATCAATTCCAGTTATTGAACAAAACGCTTAAAACCGATTATGTTATAACTATTATATAATTCATCATCGATATGCTTTTAAAAATCATGTCCCGATCTCCCCGAACGTGAGTTCATTGATGACACTCCTTCATGAGATCAGTGAGATTGATTTTTTGTCGTTTAGCTCGAGTGTTCTTGGTCTTTGTCTTTGTTCTTTGTTGTAAAGCTTGTTCCTTCATGCTTTGCGATCTTGACATTTGAGCCTTTGACATTGTATTTATCGTCTATGCCATCTTCCTATCTTGTGTCTTTGTCCAACATGTCATACTCTTTTGCTTATCTTTGAAAGCTTCAATCAGAGTTAGCGGAAGTCTTTGTCTTTAAATCTTGAGCTCTTCTGATAGATGATCTTCGTAGATTGTATGCATGTGAATGGGATTGTAGGTTGCAGTTACCACCGCTTTTGACTGAAGTGTTTAGTTATGATAACGAGAAAATTATTTGGAAATTAATCGACGTGTCACTCGTAAAGTTGTTTTTGTAACACCATCTGAGTAGGAGGAGTGTTCATGGTTTTATCAAAAATTCATCAACCGTCAATTCATTTACTGGACCATCTCGTGATCCAGTTGTCACATGTTTGATTCATATAGAATCTCGCAAGTCACCTACCAAGAGCTTGTTTGATGCTGGACTCAAGCTGGATTTCCATCTTCATTGTGAATACTTTAGTATCACTCGGATTTGTTCTGGCAAATAATCACATTGATATGCGTATGGATCTTCGATAACAGCTTGTGAAACTGATTGATGTTCAACAATGTGTTTGAAATGGAATGTGTCCTAACGTGATTTTGATGATCACTTGGCTCTTGACTCGTTAGTGCATTTTGTTTTAGTACTCGGAGGCTCGGAGCATTTTGCAACATATTCAATATTACTTATCGGAGTGAGCTGTCAATAGATAAGCGTGTCGTCTCTCATGCAATGAGACAAGTTTTGTTAAGAGAAACCGAATGGTGGGAAGGTTGTGCATTGCATCACTGGGTCATGATTGTCGTTTTCAATGTCAGCAATCATGTGTGATTTAACGAGCAATGTATGACCCGGTTTTTGCCTTAAGTTGTGTGGAGGGCTTCTTTCTCTTGACCCTTTATTCATTACATTCTTTTTCATTCTTCAAGCTTCATTGATTACCAGGAGTCATACTAACACTGTTTGTGATTGTTCCAGTGTTAGCTCTATCTTAGTCATCTTTATTCCCATATACATTCATCTCCAATCATACCTAAGTCTGCTATTATCTAATTTGGATTATCTTGTGTAGATCCTCCGGTTTGGTTGGATCATAGGATTGATTCCTAACTAACCACTTTATGACTTCAAACTCGTATAATTAAGATTTGTTGGGTATAGAAGATTCGAACCCATAAACCTTTTCAGCACATTGTGTCAATTAGATCACTATTTTAAATACATTTTTCCCCTTATTTTAAATAATAAACACTTGAGTGTGAATACCTTGTGATTATAATATGTATTAAAATTTGTGGGAGAAAATATTATCACATGAATGGTTTGGAACATTTTTGATAATGTTTTGGAATACATAAATATTGTCGTTGTTGATGTATCCAGAACATTCTAAAACTTGTTTTTTGAAACTCCCCTCAATAATAGGCCAATCTAAGAAATTGTGTCTTTTTGTAACATGTAAGGGATGGGTGTTGGAAACACACAATTTTGAAAGATTATGAATTGTCATCGAGGGAAATTATGAAAAATGTGCTTCAAACTTTTTGAAAAACCAGATGGTTAGTGAAACTTCTCTTCTAACGGTAAGGGTAAGCGCACTGAATGTACACTTCCTTTTTCTTTAGCTAAAAAACATTGAATGTTCTTATAGAACAAACTCAGATCGAGAAACGTTATTTTCTCTCGTTGTAAGGATAAGTTATAAACCTTCCTTTATTTGAAGTCCGGGTTATGTACTGACATTTGCACATAAGCCATTTAGAAAATTAGAAATGACATGTTTTGAAACTATTTGCAAACTCTCTCTCGAACTTCATTTTACACACGTGTCAATGTTAATCGACATTTCTAAGTACGTAAATGTTATCGATTCCAAGAGACATGTCGAGAAGAATCTTTTTGGAAATTTTCTGTTTTTCTGATTTTGTATTTTTCTTTTTGAAGATTTATATTTTTGTATTTTTCTTTTCTCAAAAATATTTACATGGTGATGTTTGATGATGATATCAAGCAGTCTCATTTGTCAGAACCTCCAATTTCGCTGGAGTCAAACATCTCATACCAATCCTTTGACATGTTACTAAACGATCATCAGGAACGGCTCTTTCGGTAAAACATGTCAGTAATTGATATTCAGTTCTGACAAATATAATTCAATTATACATTTTCAACCTGTTCCTTTATGAAATTTGGATAAACGGGGAGTATGGATGTGCTGTGTCATGAATGTTGTAATGGGTGCATGAGATTGCTTTATTGGCTGAATAAGAGTCGCAATACAATGGTATTTTGTTGTAGTTGAAGCCATAATCTTGAAGTTGTGTCCTCATCCACATTACTTGAGCACAACTTGCAGATAACGCCACGTACTCTGCCTCTGCTGAAGACATTGCAGTGCAATTTTGTTTCTTTGACAGCAAGCTTAAAAAGTTTATCACCAAGGAAACTATATCCCTTCCAGAATGATTTCCGAGTTATCAAGGCACTCCCGCATGTTCAGCGTCTGAAATGTGTGTTAGTTCAAATCCAGAATCCTTTGGATTCCAGAAGTCCCTTGTTAATGGTTACCCTTAGGTATTTTAAAGTTCTTTTAACCTCCTGTGATGTGCTTTTGAGATATGTCATGCTTGATAACGTGCCACAATAGCATATGCTTGCCACTAAGGTCTGGATCTACTAGATGTCAAGTACAAAGGTGACCCAATTTTACTATGATAATCAGATTGGTCTACGGGTTCTCCACCTTAATTCTACATCTAGTTGGGTTTTGTAGCCAATGTGATTGTACATGGTGTAACAATTGGGTCCATATTATGCTTTTTCAGAATATTCTTCAAAAGCGTACTTGGCCCTGATTGAGAAAAAGACCTTTTTGGGGACTGGGATCTGAAGTCCTAAAGAATTTTCTCTCCCCTATTAAGGACATTTCAATCTACTGTGGCATTAACTTTTCATCTTTTGATATTTAGGGTTTGTAGACCCAAAAATTATGTCATCATCGTAAATCTGCCAAGTTGAATATCTCCCCGTATTTATCTTGATATTAAGTTGGGTCAATTGTACTTTAGTAAAGCCTTTTGGGACTTCAGAAGTTTGATAGTTCATCGTATCAGGCTCTGGAGCTTGCTTTAATCCATACAAAGCTGTCGTAGAAGTTAGACTTTTTGGATGATTGGATCAACAAAACCCTTCCGGTTCTGAGCAACGTAAACCTTTTCCTTCAGTGATGACCATTAGAAATGCGTTTTCACGTCTCTGATAGATGGAAAAAGACTTTGTGTAGACTGTTCGTGGGCAACAAAAATCCTAACTGCTTCCAGCGAGCAAAGGAGCAAATGATTCTTGAAAAATAAATTCCCTCTTCTCTGTGCATAATCCCTTTAGCTACAAGTCTTGCTTTGTTTGCGGAATTACAGTTTGATCTTCAGTCATTTTTGTTCTTCCATTAACCACTTTTGTTATAAACATCTTGCAATGGTTGGTCGACGATGTTCCAGATTTTAGTCTGTTCAAACTGATGAAGTTATCAAGCATTGCTTCGATTCCATGCAGAATCAGCATTGCTCTTAATGTTCTTTGGTTCAAACATATCACCGTGAGGCGAAATACACATTTCAGGATCTGTGGCAAATGTTGTCTTGTTTGAACTGGCATGGTTGGATTTCCATGAACTTGTTATAATGGATGATCTTTGGTCATCGGTAATTGACTTTTGTGGTTGAATGATTTGCCACATCGGTATTATCAATGGTGCGTTGAGGGAAGACTCACCAATTTCTTGTGTACCAGTGTACAAAAAGGATTGATATAAAAATTCAGCTTCTTGATATGATGCATTTCGGTGCTTGAATCCTTGTTGTTTTCCTAAGCTTGATCGTGTGTTGGATTGTAATATTTTCATGGAAAGGACTGAAGAAGAAATTCTACCCTTGGTTTGACGAATTGTCTTTTTGCTGAAAGGAACAACATTTTGTCTTGGGGCACGGTGGTTCAGAGTTGTAATAATCTAACGCCTTTTGTCCTTAAGGAACGAGGCTGATAGCAACATTTTCAACAGACATCTATTGTCGTTTGGTGCAGAGGTCTGAATGTTGGTGATCAGACATCATTTTATCATCAGATCAAATTCATTGAAGCCTTGTTTTCTAAGATATCTGTCTTTTCTGCAACAAACTGGGGAGTCTTCTTTATAGGATTTAGCGATGTACTGTAACTTAAGAGAGTACTGCCACTGAATCAAGAGCTTGGTTCTCTTTCACATTGGTTCGTTGATATCTACTTTTGAACATTGGGGGTTCACTGTCAACACTTATTGCGCTAAAAGGCGGAATATCTTTCCAGTTGGAACCCATCTAAGACCAATTGTCTTGAAAATTCTACCCGCCGGTTTCCACCTAAGACAAGATCTAGGAGTCATTGTTTTCTTATGCACAACGGAGGTATTTTTGATTGAAAACATATGTCCTTTTGAGATCTGTCTTTCTGGTTTCTTTGCAAACCTTGTTTTCTCTATGAGTTTGTTTCTTGTTGTTGTCTTATTGGATGGAACCTTAGCACGTGAGTTGACTTCTTTTAGAAATTTTATTACACAAGAATCATGATTGGCATTAAAGACACATTTCTGACATGTCGAGCAAACAAAATGTTTGGAGTCAGAAAATTTTCTAGGGATCCTAGAGTGTTCATGTGTCTTTTTCTTAGCCTCCTCTAGGTAGTGATTATGAACAATATCGTTTGAGCTATACCTAGATGAGCTAGTTGCAATCTTGTAATGAGGTTTTGCAGGGGCAGATTCTCTTCTCTTAGGCAGATAATGTGTAGTGACTGGTTTTGACAAATCGTTACTCACATTCAACTCGGGGAGGGCAAACCGTTTCTTTTGATAATTTTAGTCTTTCTGACTTAAACGCAGTCGGTTTTCTAACATCGATTGGTTTTTATTTTGAGTGGTTGTCCAACCGGGTTTCCCAAGATGATGGCTGTGCACAAATTAGTTTCACACTATTTCTTTTTAGTTTCTTAACCTCGTTTTTAATGCTGCAATTGCAAACCCCTTTTTCTGAATCTGAGCTAGTACATCAGCATTTTCATTAGACTTTTTGTTCAGTTGTGCCATTAAAGAGTCATTCTGGTCTTTGGTCTGGGAACTCGTGTCCTTTTGATAGGAATCAAAAAGGATATTTGTAAGTCTGTTTCAAGTGCTCTTTTTTTTATGTAATGCCTCATCTTGCGAGGTAATTTAGCCATATATGTTTCAATTCGATTTATTGATTCAGGTTACATCGATGTCATTTTTAACTTTTGGCTTCATTACCTTTCCTTTTAAAAATTGACTCTGTTGCCCTGATTTAATTAAAACATTGGTTTTCATTGGTAGTTCAAGATTTACAATGTGCTTCGAGTTTTGCAAAAATCTTTTTGACACTTGGGCAACAGTCTTTTTGATGTCAAACATTTTCAGACTCGAGTAATTGATTTGAGAGTTGAGTTGTCCTGTTATCAGTTAATTGAGCAGGTAAAGGAGTATGTCGTGACATTGTTAGCATATCTGGTCTACCTTTCCTTTCATTATTGAATCAGGTTGCTCAGTTTGCTGTTGTCTTGTAGCAAAGTTATAGATTTTAGCAGTAGTATATACCTCCAGCCATTGGCCTCTCATTTATATGGTCTGATATTGCATCATCAACATAGTGGCATCATTCCTTGATCTGCTGCTTGGATCACTGCTTGTGATTCTGTTCTATGCTTTCATATGATAACCTAAACTTGAATCTAATCGCTTTACTTCGAATTACTTTTCCTTGTCGTCTGCGTCAGTTTCTTCATTCACCATGCCTTGTAATACTCCAAGTTATGCATGCACACTTTTCTCACTCGGACTTTTTTAACCATAGACCATGTTTTGAGATCAGTGTATCTCGGAATTCTGGAATTATCGAGTCGAGTGTTATTCTAAAAAATAGTTTCGTGTCATTACAATATTTCATCATTCAATTAGATCTGTGAGTTGATGACATTTGAAACTGTGTCTCGAGTTACTTTAAAAGAAAGCCATGGAACCAATCTCTTGAAATTCTTGGTTGTCAGTTGCTTTTCTAGTTGATATACGTTTCAGGAACATCCGTGCCTGTGGAAAGTCTCTAGATCTTGACAAAAAAAGTCGTCGTAAATGCGCGTTTGATCCATCTGGTTCGACCTTCCTTTTAAGTCGTTGTTTAAAGGACACTTGTGGTTGTGAATGAATGTCGTTGAAAAGATACCATGCAACTTTCTTTTTGTTTTGTCTTGAATTAGTTGCTTATTTGTTGTTTTCTGACGTCTGAACATGAAGATAAGGTATTTTCTTCTCCATTTTATCGAAAACTTATGAAGTGAACAATGATTTGAAGGTCTTAAGCAGGTAAAGTGATTGTTGTTGTTGTGGAAAAAAAACTATTTCACAGGATTTTACAAGTCTTGACTAAACCGAAAAAATACAAGAGTATTTTGCGGGATTTTACTAAATCAAGAAAAACCGTGAATATAGAATTGTTGTTGAAATCGTTGTTGCTCGATGATCAAGTTTACTCATTCGGCTCTTTCTTCGTTATCGTCGGTAAAATCTAAATATACCACGTTGATCGAAACGATGTCACGAACACGATGATATAATTCTTAAGTCTCGTCATTTAACGTCACTCGAAACCGAAAAACCGAAAATTAGTTAAAACGTGTAAGTTTTTGTCCGTGGTTGATGTAGTTCGGTTCATGCTAGAAAAAAACTCGTTCGGTCCAACTAGAGTATACTCGATCGGTGCTCAAGATTCACTCGTTTGGCTCTTACTTCGTTCGATGATCAAGTTTACTCGTTCGGCTCTTTCTTCGTTCGATGATCAAGTTTCACTCGTTCGGTCGTTTTTGGAATGTTGCTCGTTCGGTCCTCTTTGAAATTTTTCACTCGTTCGGCTCTATAGTTTTCCACTCGTTCGGTGATCTTTGGAATGTTACTCGTTCGGTTCAAGTCGTTTCTAACTCGTTCGGTTCAAGTCGTTTCTAACTCGTTCGGTCCTTGATGAAGTCACTCGATCGGCTCAAGTAGATGAAAACTCGTTCGGTCCTTGAGTTTTCCACTCGTTCGGCGCATGTGAATTTCACTCGTTCGGTCCTTGAGATTTTCCACTCGTTCGGCTCAAGACGTTTAAACTCGTTCGGTCCTTGAGTTTTCCACTCGTTCGGTTCAAGAAGTGTTCCACTCGTTGCAGCCAAGGAAGTAAAGGACACAAAGAGGCAAAAAACAAATGAAAACGAAGCTTACTATAAAACTTTTCAAACTGGAAAACAAAAGAAGAAAGAAAGAAGAAATAAAAACGTGTATGTAGAGCCCAAAGTAGAGATTTAAAACATTAATTAAAAGTTGACAACAACAAACGCAAATTAGTTGACGAGTGAAACTTAAACAAAATAAGTTGAATCAATAAACGCAAATTAGCTGACAACAACAAAAACCACGAAACCCACCCGAGGCGACTGATACCAATTGTAGGAACCCGTCTAACACTTCATATGCCGAACCACACGGATCGAATCAAGAAAATAAGAAAGAGAGGTGATGGTGTAGAGAGAGAGAGAAGAGAGAGAGATGAGAGAAAAAAGAGAGATTTAGAAAAAAAAGATATTATGAGATTAGATATTTTCATATGAGAAAATATCTATATATATACCCCTACACATTTAATGTGACGCGCGGGATATTTAACTAGGACTCGGGCTCGGGTTTTGCTTGGGATTAAACCCGAAACATATACAATATTAGTTTAACTATCGAGCCCGATTCCCGATAATATTCTATTACAACATTAACTAATTAAAGACCGAAGCTCCATCGTAGAGTGACCGAACTTCCTTGTTCGACTCAATAAATTAAGGCTAACAAGCTATCACCTGCAAATATCATTTGGAATCTTAAAATAAGCTTGCATGGCGTTTTGGACTTGTTTTGCAAAAGTATTCCATGCAAGGGGTATATATTGTAACTTTCTGAAACTTATAACTAAAAGGACTAAAAATGTCATTTTATCAAAGTTATAACTATAGGGGTCTATTATGTCACTTTTCAAAGTGCAAGGTTTACTTTGTACATCTTTTAAACTAGAAGGACCAAACTTGTAAAAGTTTATACTCCAAGGGTATATTTTGCCATTTTTCATTCTCAAAGGTCTAAAATGTAACATTTTGAAAAAGTGTATAAATATGTTCAAAACCTTACAAGACATAACTTTAGTTAACGCTCGACGTGCTTATCATTTCTAGATATTTAACAAAACGCTTAAAACCGATTATGTTATAACTATTATATAATTCATCATCAATGTGCTTTTAAAAATCCTGTCCTGAATCTATATCGTACCACAATACTAGGGAGCTTCATATTAAGGGGTTTCATCTTGGTATTACATTCTGACTGAGTTGTTGGGTTTATGATTTAAAGTGCCCTAGCTCCTCAAACGTTTACTGAATGACCTCTGAATTATGATGGCCCGAACGGTGATACAATAATTCTAAACTTTCCAATCAAACTCATAACAATATTAAACTATTAAAACCAAAGTTCTAGAGTACAATCTTCCTAAGACTTGACATATTTACTCAGGTTGCGTGACGTGGCTGTTTACTATCATCTTGCTATATCAACCTTCCCTGTTAAGATTGTGATAAAGTCGTCAGCTTTCATTTTGGAATATTTATTACAACTACCTATCAGGTGAAGTTCATAACCTCACCTTTACTTATTTACATGTTTTATAAACCCGCGAGGGGGATACATGCTTATTTACAAACTCTTTTACATACTCGTTTATCTTATAACAATGTGATTACTTTTCAAAGACTTAATGAGTTCATAACCTCACATTTTAATCTTTTGAATACTTTATAAACCCGTATAAACCATGAATGCAAGTGTTTTCTGTATGCTATCCAGATATATTATTGCCTAAGTAGCTTCCAGTGCCATTATTTCCATATCATGAACCATTAATTGCTTATAAGTGAGCGCGAATATTGTGAATAACGCGAATATTGTGAATAGATCTATTGGGGGTGACGACTCCCGTTTGTATACCCATTCATAGGGTAGCCAAACGCACTATATTTGACCTAATAGGTAACCTTGGCAAGTTACCTTTTCCACGAGGATATTTGTTCCTTAACCAATATCACTACGGTGATTTTCCCTGTTAACGTATTGGTGTCATGAGCTTAGATGCAATAATAATGTTACTATTTTTTCCATGATAATTGTATTCGTTGCAATTATTACCATTATGATGACTTGCATTCAACTGTTCTCCATAATAATGTTGTTCTCCATGATAATGCTTTTTTCCATAATAATAATGTTTTTCATGATAATTGTATTCGTTGCAATTATTACCATTATGATGACTTGCATTCAACTGTTCTCCATAATAATGCTGTTCTCCATGATAATGCTGTTTTCCATAATAATACTGTTTTCCATGATAATTGTATTCGTTGCAATTATTACTATTATGATGACTTGCATTCAATTGTTCTCCATAATAATGTTGTTCTCCATGATAATGTTGTTTTCCATAATAATATTGTTTTCCATAATAATTGTGCTCGTGTAAATGTTACACTATAATTTGTATTCAAACTATTTACCATAAACCTATGAATTTTACTCAACCATTGTGTTGATCCTTTTTAGCATGTTTATCTCATGTAATTGAGCAACTTATGGCATGGAGTGGCATGGACGTGAAGATGGCTAAAATCTGTTATCATTCATATTTTATGTTTCTAGATTTTGGGACCTGCCTTTGTAAAACTCTGATTTTAAATGAATGATAACGTATCTTTTAAAAACGTCTCTTTTGAGTCGTTTTCTATGATTGTGTCTGTGATTCATGAAGTAATACCCCAGATTAGCTTCCGCTGCTATATTATCAAAATGGGGGTGTTACAGAGTGGTATCAGATCTAAATCTTTTAAGCCTTATCAAATTTCTCAATTTTAAATTCAATGCCCTCTTTTTCTTGCTTAACTTTTTCAAAGTTACTTTTAAGCCATTATTACATAGTGTCTTTGCAAAGTCACTTCTGTTTTTAAGAACTGAAACTTCCTCACTAAAGAGAACCTCATTATTTCTATAAGTGATAAGTTGTTCTTCTAGAGTTGATAAACCTCTTTTATATATAGTTGATGTAAATTCAGTTTGATTAAGCTTAACAATAAAATCATCATACTGTTTCTTAGGAGTTTCATAGTTTTTCAGACAAGTTTTTGAGCAAGTTTTATCATTGTATACCTCTGAGTCTGAAAATGCCATTAGAGCCATGTTTGTCTGAACTTGTTCTTCTGCCATGTCACTCCAGTCAAAACCTACACCATCTATAGCCAACATTGCCTTTGAAGAAGTGTCTTCATTGTTTCCTTGCTTCCTGGTGTTGTCTTGATTTCTGAACTGACCCTCCTTGCTTCTTGGTGCTCTACACTCCCTGGCAAAGTGTCCCATCTTATGACAGTTGAAACACTCTACCTTGGATTTATCAAACCCAGCAGTATCATTAGCATTAATGAAAATCTTCTTGCCTGTCCTCTGATAGTACCTCTTTGCCCTCATACTTAGCAAAGAGAGCTGCCACTTCAAATCCATTGCTTCCAAATCATCTTCACGAATTTGCTCTAAGTCCTGATGTAGGAGATCAGAACCATTGGGATTCTCAACCATGAAAGCATACACAGTATTATCACTTAAGCTAGCAGTACTAACTTGAGGACTAGCAGTGTTAACATTAGGGCTAGCAGTACTAACTTGTGGACTAGCAGTGTTAACATCATTAGTACTGCTAGTGCTTGGAGCAGTCATAAAGGCCAAGTTTTGAGCACCACTACTTGCACCAACATATTTCTTTACCTTTTGTTCAACAATCTTGAAGTTGTTGTACAGATCATCAATGCTCATTGTATCAACTTTAGGCTTATTCATCCAAACAACAACATGGGTGTTCCACTCAGGAGGCAAGCTGCTCAAAAATTTTGAATTCAAGTCTTCTTGAGCAATGACCACACCCAAGATTGTAAGCATACTGACTATCTTCTGAAGCCTGTTGAATATAGAGTCAAGAGACTTTGCGCTTGTTGCATTGAAATTTTCATACTGTTGCTTCAAAAGTATTTTCTGAGTTTTCCTAGTTGCTTCATTACCCCCCAAATTGTGTTTCAATGGCAGCAAACATTGATTTAGCATCAGGGTACTGACTGAATGTGAGTTGATGTTCATTGGGAAGAGCCATGAGTAGCAAGCTTCTAGTATTCACATCATTCTTTTTATTTGTCTTCTCTTCAGCAGTTACAGGCACAAACATCTTTGTAACTGAAGTACCATTCTCTTGTGCTGTCTGTGGTACAAAAACCCATGAATTACTATTCTCTATGACATCCCATAGAGCATAGTCTTGTATTTGAAAGTACTGTTTAATTCTTATTACCCACATCTCATACTCACCTAGTTTGAGTATGGGAAGCTTTGCAGTAGTACCACTGTTTGTAGATTCAAACTCCATGTCTTCTAGATCAAAGTTTCTCAAAGTAAAGCTCTGATACCACTTGTTAATTCCAATCCTTGATCGATTCCTTAGGTTGTCTAAGGTTAAATTACCTTGGATAAATCCAAAATAACTTATTGTAGAAACTTTGTTTGTATACTAAAGTGTATGCGGAATCTACACCTTAATACCTAAAAGTATTATGAATGAAACAGTAATCTTGAATAACAAAGATATAACCAAACGCTCCAATATTATTAGATCAATAATACGAGTACTCTTACTAGTACTAGGGTTTCAAAACTTGAAGCTTTTCTGATCTCGATTGAACAACTATGAAAACTTATATGCAAAACTGATTGATATGATTGATCGATATCTCAACTAATACCCTAGGACCTCCTTTTATAGACTAAGGAGTCCTAGTCGGCTTACAATACATTCCTAAGATATCATAATATTTTCTAAATATAAATGTAATCTTTTAAACAAATACATTATGTATATCTTGTACACAAATATCTCAATACTTATCTTCACAAGTATTCTTGTTCTTCAAACAATCTTTATCATGTCTCTGATATGTCTTTAACCTTTTCTTTGTCAGCATAATCCTTCCAGCAATTGTAATTACTCAACAGTTGTATCTTTATAACCAGCAACACTAATTGAGCATAAGCAGTAGTAAGTACTAGCAGTACTAACTTTACGCTAACATTTATAACTTTACTCTAGCAGTACTAAGTTATACTAACAGTACTAAGTTACCCCAACAGTAGTAACTTTTGTACTAACAGTATTAATTACTTAGCATATTTTCAGTCTTCAACTCTGAGCAGTCTTAACTTCTACTGACAGTAGTAACTTTCTACTAACAATACTAAATTATACTAACAGTAGTAACTAGCAGTGGTAACTTTATACTACCAGTACTAACTACTTAGCATAATTTCCATTATGTACCTGAGCAGTAGTAACTCTAAGAATCCTTGAAGTCTTTTAAGTCCCAACAATATTCATGTTGTAAAACTAAGATGTTGATATTATACATTAAATTAACGTAAAATCCCGTGCTCCGCAGCGGAGCGCGGGTTGAAAACCTAGTATATATTAAACATCAGGTACGGTTGGAATAAAATTCATGAGTAACAATGTAAAAAAAAATTCTTTCAAAACACACCTTGAAGTATGTTAAACGTTACGAAACCGACCTTAAACTTTAACCTATTTACGACTTTTTTATATAAGAAACTTTATTTATCAAATATGGAGCGCATATCTATCGATTCATTCGGGAAAAAATGTCACTGAAAAGATCGTCGAATTGCGAACAAAACGAGCCCAATATTGCAATGTTGCTGACATGCGTATGATTTTATAAAAAATGTTAAAGTTTAATATATATAATTAAAAAAACAATTTTCAAAACGCACCCTAAAGTATGCTAAACGTTACAAAACCGGCCTTGAACTTTAACCTATTTACGATTTTTTTATATAACAAACTTTATTTATCAAATATGGAGCACATATCTGTCGATTCATTCGGAAGAAAAAATTTCACTGAAAAGATCATTGAATTGCGAACAAAACGAGCCTAATATTGCAATGCTTCTGACATGCGTACGATTTTATAAAAAATATTGAAGTTTAATATATATATTTAAATTATTTACGGAAATAGTCTTTGAGGTTATCGCTTCGTTGCAGGGTGAGTCCCAACGACTAACAAATAATACTTGGTGTTATCGGTCCGTTGCAAAAATAGTCTCGCGCGCTCCGCGGCAACGCGCGAATTACGAACCTCGTTATTTTTCATAGGTAGAGATGATAGTGTTGCTTTTTTTTCATAGTTAAAAGTAGGGGTGAGCACGGTCCAAGGACCGGACCGGACCGGACCGACCTTGGACCGAGACCGAAAGTACCCAAAACGCCGGATCGAGGACTGGACCGATCCGAGGACCGAATTGGTCCAAAACACCGGACCGCGGACCGAACGGTCCGGTCCGGTTCGGTCCGGTCCGGTCGACGGTCCGATATGCTCACCCTTAGTTAAAAGAGTTAATTACATGTATGGTCCTTGTGGTTTACACGAAATTGTATGTTTGGGCCTAAAACGGAAAAAATTACATTAATGATCTTTGTGGTTGTCCAAATTGGGTTGACCGGCCCTCTGATCGATTTTTCATCCTATTGAAAGTTAACAGTAAT
>BQNB010048449.1:0-42560 GCA_026074375.1 Tanacetum coccineum
AAAACCGGGGTTGACCGGTTCGGTTTTCGGTTTCAACCCGGAAACCGGTTTGGAACCCGGTTTTTTTGCCCATCTCTACATCAACCGACTATGTTTATCACATAAACAATATTTTTTTTTCCTAGTACGTCGCTTACCTGAAATGGGAGTCCCTTCAAGAGTCATCTGAATGATGTGTACGTCGCTTACCTGATAAAATTTAGTTAAAAGAAGGGATAATAAGTAAGTTCTTATTTCTAATATATTCGATTGTGCTGCAGCAAATTATACGAAACTGCTTATGTGATAGATAGAAGCAAAAGTTTAGTTCAGATCAGATGGTCAGTTCTAAAATGGGAATCCAAACACCCTCTAAGAATAAGTTTGGCAATGAGTGTCGGTATGATAAAATTTAGTTAAAAGAAGGGATAATACGTAAGTTCTTATTTCTTAGATATTCGATTGTGTTGCAGCTAATTATACGAAACTGATTATGTGATAGATAGAAGCAAAAGTTCAGTTCAGATCAGATGGCCAGTTTTAAAATGAGAATCCAAACACCCTCTAAGAATAAGTTTAGCAATGAGCGTCGGCCTGATAAAACTTAGTTAAGAAGGGATAATAAGTGAGTTTTTATTTCTTAGATATTCGGTTGTGTTGCAGCTAATTATACGAAACTGGATATGTGATAGAATAAGTTTGGCGTTAGTGTACTGCAGGATTATTTACCTCCCAAAGATAAACACTTCCAGAAGTGGATCCACGGGCTAAATATATACCATCTTTTGTGCAGATAGTACAATAGATGGATGACCTGTTTGTAGACAGAACACTTACCTCACAACCCCTGTTGTTGGCTACCAGCACGCTCATTTTCCGCACCACCGGTCTGCAAAAGACCGTAAGAACGTCCCCATATCTTGCATATCCTGCAACAACCACAAAACATAAAAACTATATCACGACCACATTAACCAAATCTATCATAATAGTTATCTTCTGTGTCAGCATAGTTTTTTCTATCATTCCTCAATTGTATGTAAAAGTAGAGTCAGCTGGGTGTTTAGATGGTCAAAACTATGGCTTTTTTTAGAATTTCTTATAAAAAACTGATTTTCATGCCACACTCCTCATTTGAATTGGGAGTTTCTGAACCTAAAATTAGCCTCCATTTCTGCAATTTTGCGCCAAATTACATAATCATTATATACATTGAATAAACTATCGTCATGGTTGTGTGTGGCATCAGATACACGTTCTCCTCTGTTCCAAATAAAAATTTGTAGAAGTATAACTAACAAAAATATCCCCCAATCCAATATACCTAAATACATTTATATCTATTAAAGACCATATACAATACGAACATACCCAATTTAGGCGTATGCCTCCAACAATAAACTTGTTACCAAACTTTGGTTCCTACGATGACGGTTCCACAATTCACGACATATCACAACTCTTCACCAATCTAAAACTGAAACAAAAGTAAAAAAAGTCAAAATACACTTAATGAGAAAATAAAAGTTATACACACGGTGTTTGAAATAACTTACTGACTTGCATCCAAAACTTGCTCATCAAAAACCAACGTCGTCATGCTTTTTAAGGAGTGCCGACTAAAGTGTTTTACAAGCTCAAACAGGCAAGGGATCGAAAAAAAAGATGCGTCCGCCATGGCTGCAAGTATAGTAACTTGCCCCGCCAAGATGCGAAGAATCTCAGTTTTAACCCCCCGTCGTCGAAGATTCATCACAACCAATATTTGTGTTTATAAGCCAACGCAAATGTAGGTCGGCATCCTCCTTTACCCCTCTATCTGTTTTCCCAAACACGGTTGCCTTTTATGAAATTGCATGAATGTGAAGCTCCAAAACGATACGAAATCCCGTTATTTCAAACAGCCTTTAGGATACGGTGGACAAATCGGCATATAAAGAATTTAAAAAAGCATCGATATCAATGTATATAAGGCCTCAGATACTAAATAATCTCAAAATTGTTTTGGAGGCTCAGACAGGCAAGGGACCGAAAAAAAGGATACGTCTGCCATGGCTACAAGTGTAGTAACTTACCCCGCCAAGATGCGGAGAATCTCAATTTTACCCCTCATAGCCGAAAAGTCATCACAGCCAATACTTGTGTTTATCAGCCAAGCTAAACGTTCGGCGGCATCCCGAGTTCACAACAAAGCAACGTCTCTTGTGATGCTGAGTGATTGACAACATAACGCTGCAACCACGTAACTTATCTAGCTACAAAGGGGGTTAAAAAAATACCCATATCCTACCAATCGTCCAATCATTAACATTTCCACAACTAAAACCCGAAGCGATCCAGTTTTTTTATTATAAACCCGATCCGATACCACTCGCTTTTATCTTTTCTCCCCACCAAAAACTCCAGAACCATCAGTGATTATACGTATCTCTCTTTCCCTGAATCTCAAAATTGTTTTGAAGGCTCAAACAGGCAAGGGACCGAAAAAAAGGATACGTCCACCATGGCTGCAAGTGTAGTAACTTACCCCGCCAAGATGCGGAGAATCTAAATTTTAATCCCTCGTCGCCGAAGAGTCATCACAGCCAATATTTGTGTTTATCAGCCAAGCCAAACGTTTTGTGGCATCCCGAGTTCACAACAAAGCAACGTCTCGTGCGACGCTTAGTGATTGACAACATAACGCTGCAACCACATAACTTATCTAGCAACAAAAAGGGTTAAAAAATACCTCTATCCTACCAATCGTCCAATCATTAACATTTCCACAACTAAGCGTGTCGATTCCAAAAGCTATACCACCATTTTATATAACAAACAATAGCCAATACTCAATTCCTCATCGTCTCTGTTACCATATTACATATGGATGCAACCACGTGACCGTGCAGCTAAGACACTGGAGTGGGAGGCAAAGATATAATACAGATGCAAAACATCTACCCAAAAATGTTGGTAAGGAAACAACTGATAAAAAGAAATATATTTGCCATGGTTGCAAGCTTAGTAAGGTTGCCATGCCACACTGTAAGTAACCTCAGCGTATAAGCAAGCCTCAACCATAAATACGGAAAGAATCAATTTTTACGGCCTTATAGCAGGCACAACGATACCAACGAAAATAGCTTCCATAAATCCCGAGCCACAAATCTGCAGCTAAGGAGAAGGGTTAACCCGCCATGGCTGCAAATCTAATAATTTGACTCGCCAAGATGCGGATAACCTCTGCTCCACAAAATAATCAAAGCTAACATACAATTTCGCATATGAGATATATCTTATGTCCACCCAACAAACGTCAACATTATAAATTAACATAGGGGGTGATTGTTTCGGCTTATGTAGCTTGCTTATGGCTTACTTGACTTTGGACTTATGTTTCATAAGCTTGCTTTCTTATAGCTTAATTTTACTCTAATAAGGCGTAAGCCGTCCATATAAGCGGAAACAAACACCCCCGTCAAAGGGTCTGAGCAACCTCATACAATCACCCGCCGTGGCTGCAGCCACGTGGTCGCCCCGTCAAGATACGGGTTTCGACAGACTACGCTTACCGAAACAACAAAGGGTGAAAACTACATTGTTAAAATATACCTTTCGATCCGTTAGAGATTCTAACTCAATTCGACACACACCCGTCGATTCCAACCCAAGCCAACAAATGCAAATCCTCAACAAAACAAACCAACCATATAAGGTCACAAACTTCACATACCGACCATGTAAGGTTACCAACGTCACCAGTCGACCAACAACGCTACACACCATGAATGGCGGCAACGAAGAGGTCGGCAACATTGTGGTGATATGGGTATTGAATATATATAACATCAACAACTTTACACAATCCTAACATCCCTCCAAAATCTAAACAAAAACAATCAGCCACAAATATCAAATTATGGTCATTTACTAAACCCTAAACCCCTTAATTAACACACGGTTTCAACCACAAAGATTCACCAATAATCAGCCAACCAAACATCATCAACATATAAAATTTTCATAAAAAAGCATTCCTAAAACCCATAATTTCATCTTCATCAAAACAAACAAATCCAAACCAAAACCCACAAATTTATCCATAAAAAAAAATTTTCAATCGCAGAAAAACCACCGTCAAAAACTTGTTTATTTGATTAACTTATAGTACCCCCCTTGTTTATTTAAAGTAAACTTGTTTTGATTACTTATAGTAACTGTTTAAATCTATTATAGGCTATTTTTCAGAAAAGAATATTACCTAGTAATTTTTGTAAAGTTTGTTACACCTTTATTCTACGTCCTGCAAAGTACTCCTATGTGGTACTTCCTTTTTTAACTTTTCATCAACATAACAACAAACAGGTTGGATGTTTAATGAGCGTATATGTACATTAAGGAACCCCTCACTTATGCCCGCACATATGATAGTCCCTTTTTTGTATCCCGACATGGTGTAAGAATAAAATAAATCGCTTGAAATTACTTATTGTCGTCATATGCCAACAAGTTAAAGAGTATAATTTTCACCATAGTTAAAGAGCATCAACTAACAGAGCTTAAAGCCTCTGAAGTCAAACCATGTGATCAGCAATTACAAACGGTAGAAAAATAATAAGCTGTTCACCTCTTTGAATGCATAATGTATCAGGCTTAATAACCAGACAAAAGATGGCACATAATAGACTTTAGATTGAGCGTGATGTCCCAATACTCGATGCTAACGAGTCATTGTGAGCTTGAACTATAGCAAGAGCAGTTTCTGAAGCTATGCCTTTCATCTGTGATATTTTTGAAACTGTGAACTCTTTATACTTTGAGACAGAATCAATCAATGCCAGGAGCTCATGAGCACACATCTGAACTTCTTCCTCGCTTCGAATGATTGTTTCCTGCAACACCTCTTTGGCATTCTTCGCAAATATACATATAGTCCGTTAAAGTGCGATAGAAACAGTCAAGAACAATAACCCAAAAATGAATGCACAGACTATATTCAAAATTAATCATTTGCTGAGTAGTACATAATATTATTTTATTCATATGGCTCCACTGCACTCGCTTATAACAAGTGGCCATTTCGACCTATTCACATGTTATTGTAAGAGTAAATTACATAAGTCAAACACATGGTAGGTGAAAATAATTGAATCATCCCCCCTCGATACTATTTGCATAGAGGGTCCCTGATTGCACTCTTTACTTTCAATTTTGATACCTCGCCAGTTACCCTTTTGGCACCAAAACTGAAATTAATTACTTACTTGAGAATCCAAGCGTGAAAGTAACCAGTGCAACAATAGACCATTTATCCAAAATAGTATCGAGGAGTGTGGATTTCAGTTATTTTTACTAAACCACAGGAGCGACTTATGCGATTTAAGAGTTATTTTCACTATACCACAGGTACAATATATGCAATTTACTCTAATTCTGACAATGAAATTTTGGAATTATAACTGGCGCATTAGATATTTATTAACAACAGGTCTCCTCAGTTCCATCCAATATGACCCAACATGTTCCAACCCATATCCAAAAAGTTTTGTTTCAACCTGGCCACCCCTAGGTATTCTGGTTAACCACCCACTTTTATTTAATAGTGCCAAACCAAACCCATATCATTTGGTATAAATTAGCAATTCATTTTATTCAATCTCAATAATAAAAAAGTTTCAAGTTGATTCCCTTGCAAATAGGGAAAAAGGAATATTACCTCAAGAAATTCACGAGCTTCCTGTTCAACAAGTTCAACATTATGAGACTCAGCTTCAAATTTCTTTTGCAACTGCCTAGCCTCCATTTCACACCTGGAGATATAATCTTGTGTTTCTTTTTGTATCACGCCTATTTGAGAGTTTAACTGACCAAACATTCAGCAAAGCATTGTTCAGTAAGGAATAATAAACGAATGACTAAACATTTTGTTAAACACGTCATATTTAAAAGTAATCTAAATTTCAATCAAGCCAACTAAAACAAATCTACAATAATCGTACCCCGTTGAGGGGGTTTAATGTCAAACATTATTATATTCACCCGACCCGCCCTTAAAGCAATTGTCGTGTACGATCATTTGATGTGGCATTCTTAAAAGCATACATCCAAGGGTTCCACTATAATAAATAATTACCATGTTTGTAAGAAAATGATAATTTTGCTATAGGTACAAGAAAATCAAAAATATATGAAGTTTCTAGGTTCTAGAACAAAACTACTAGGCTAACACAAGAATCATGATATTTCATAAAAGTCTATCTAATACATCATGGTAAGCAAAGCACTGTTCTTGAGGATTCCTTAAAAAATGTTTTGTATGTGATGCAATACAAGATGTGAGGCATGTTTAAAAGACATTCAGGTACAGTTATCGCTTGTTATAGTTTTTAATGGGTTTCAAATTTCCTTATATGCCAAACTCAGCTAGAATAAGATACATGTCATGTTAAGGTTGACATTGGCAGCATACCCAATAAGAACTACCATGTAGAAATTTAAGTGGTTAAAACGATGCCAGTGATCCCTGTCAACTCACTGCAGTAAATAACAGAGCTAATAATCTTGTTTGTTAAGCACTTAACTACACTAGGCATGGAGACCACTATGACCTATGATTTTCAATATAATATCTTTATGGAGCAATTAATTATCACTCTGATATCGACCCCCATCAGTCCAATAACAGGATTAATGTTTTTGCTAAAGGGGTGTTTATTTTGTTACAAAAGTACTTATATCCTCTTAAGCCTAGTTCAATTTATAGTTTTACAAGTTGGTTGAAAAGTCTGATTTCCTCTATTTCACCTAAACGTGATTTTCTGCTCAACCACTTGCTACTTCACTGCATCGATCATCTATGTTTAATTTTGCAGTGTGCGCACAACCATTCTCTCGGTACTCTAATTCAATTTCTTGGTTTTTGCCAATCGCAACTCGATTGAGCAGTTGACTTTGATGAGCAAATTACTGCCAGAATACTTAACTTCTGTACATTTGTGATCTGTAATTTATAGGCCCCATTGGTATATCTACTCTCATCAGATATGACCAAGATTTTAGACATGTGATAAGTAATAACATGATTCACATTGTAGTTATAGGCGAAAGCGCAATTGAGCCGACTTACCTCCTAGATAGGGACTAAGGGGAGGTACAAACAAACTAGCGTCCCATTGAACTAACCTAGTTACATTTTGTAGATGATGTGTATAAAAACAAAGTACTATTTGTGCATGGTATCCTTAGTCGTTTAGAACTTATAAGGGTTGTTGATCCATACTTTCAAGCAACTTAAGGTAATTGTATGTATACTCGTACCAATGTCCCGACCATGACTAATACTAACAGCAAAACATCGAATAGGTTTACTATTTATTCTCAATATGTAATGTTGCATATTAAGCTTGCGTTTTGGTAGATATACTTTCTATCTTTTACAACTAACATCATGCATATACTATCACAAAAGATAGTCCTATAGGTACTTCCTATGTGTACAGTGTACCTGGCAAATACCGTCAAACAAAAAAAGAATTAATTGTAAATTCTTCTATGACTACCCCTTATTCTATGAACCAAATTCTTTTATGATAGTGAGACTTACTTGATCAATCTCTGACTGAAGTATGGCAATACGATTTTCTTTTGCCTTGATCTTTGCAGAAATGTCACTAGATACTTGCTGAAGATGAACCTTGCTTTCCAGATTATCCAATTTCCTTCTCTTTACTTCCTCTATGGAAGATTTGAGTACAGGCTTGAATGCTGATTTGTAATCCCCAAGCACCTCAACAGGTGTTGAACCTTTGGCGTTCAGCTCATACTGGAAACCAGTTCCCAGTTTCAACCTAACCACTCAGAGAAGAAAACCAGAAATATTATAAGAAAGTGATCGCAAGTTAAAGTCATGTAAGTCAAATTTGACAATGAACGTGCCAGATATACATAGAGAACAAGCAACAACCCGGCCCGATTAACAAAAGTTACTCATCCCCGTTGCAAGGACAATGCACGTAACCTGACATGTTGCCAAATCTAAAGATAAGTATGCCTGGCACTTTTATTGCCATCGACACCTGATGAAACTGGATTAGGACTGTAGTAGGTGATTTGGTGCAAGGAAAGGATGATACGAACCAGATTCGATAAAGAAATAAAGATAACAGACGTACAAGATAAATGGTTTTATACTAAAGAGATAACCCAACCCCCAATGCGTATGCAAGAAAATGACCAAGAAATAGCGATTTATGATCGTGTATAACCTTAGTTGGTTCTACCAAAAACTTCGTGTTCAATGTAACAAGACTGAACTAGATGGTGCTACCCAATCACTAGCAATTGGCAGAGCTCAAAGCGCAAGTTATACCATAACAAGGTAGGACAACTGGACAAGAATACTGCTTGTCAGCAAAAATCAATGATATATTCAGAAGAAATTATGGTCTGTCAGTTTTTCAACACCTGATCTATACATTCATAACGAAGTAAAATAAATGATATTCTTGGGAAGTTACTAAAACGAAGTTGTGCCAAGATTGTAATTCCGTAAATGTAAAACTGGGTATATTCTATTATTGTTTATATTCTTAAAGCTTTCATTGTGGGTAGGTTCTTTCTGTTTGCACCTTGCAGTCATCTGCAACTTCTCACATTCTAGAATAATGTTATTTTGAAGATCAAGTACTACAAACAGTCTTCATGAAAGACAGCCCTTAGAAAAACACTTTACTTATCTATATTAGAGCAGTATCCACCACATGCATACATGTTCTTGTACAGGGATGCTCCAAAACACTTCCCCCTCGAGGGTATACTCATTGTACCATCATAATAAGAATCACATTATACAAACACCAATAAAAACCTCATAACTGATAATTTATTTTGCAGTAATCAGATACTCTGGAATTATGATGCACATCCAAATATACCAATAAAAGACCATAATTCTCCATTCAAACAGATTGCGGACAGAGCATGCATCTATACATACCTTTTTTAACAAACAGCAGTTATTCATAAATCTTAGCAAACAGGCCTTATGACTCTATTTACCTTATGAAGGTCAGATCACATCCTCATTTGGACACCTCCAAAAAAGGAAAAATGTGGTTTTGGACCATCTGAGGACTGCATTTACAAGCATACTAGCCAACTTGACAACAACAACGATACCCAATCCCGCCAGGGCAGGGTATGGGGGAGGTGAGATGTAGACAGATCATACCCCTACCCTTGACGGGTAAGGAGACTGCTTCCGGGTAGACCTCCGGCTAAGAGAGAGATAGCCATGATTTTTTTTTTGATTTTTTTTTTTTTAATTATTGATTTTGACAATAAGATAAAGAAAGGAAACACCGCAGGCGAAGATACATGAGCAAGACGCAAAAGACAAGTAAAGGCACAAAACTGGCAAGACGAAGCAAAAACAACAACGCAAGGCACAAAGCAAGCATACAAAACACGAGAGCAAGCAAAGCAAGAACGAGCATGCAAACACGAATTACAAACATTTGACAAAGACGGGAAGCCAAGCAAAGAGCAATAGAGCAAAAAACACATAGGGCACAAGGAAAATTAAACACTGAAGCGGAGCAAACTAGCCTAAAAAAGGCCCAGAGGCCCTACCAAAAGAAAGCAACAACATACAAGCAGGCCATACAGACAAATCAAGGAAGCACACAAGCATCAAAACAAGCAAAAGACAAGAGGAGCAAGGAACACAAAATGCAAAAGAAAAAAAAACGCAAAGCACAAAAGCACAGAGCAAGCATACGAACACGGGGCAGGCAAAGCACGAAACGAGCAGGCAAGCACGGGAAGCAAAACAACCGACACAACCAGGAGGCAAACAAATAGAGATAGAGCAAAAGAACACATAGAGACACAAAGAAATAAATAAACACAAAAGCGGGGCAAACTAGCTTAAAAAAGGCTGCCCTACCAGCAAAAGCAGCAGCATACGGGCATGCAAAACCACGAAAGTACCCAAGCACCAAAATAAGCACACAATGACCAAAGGAGACAAGGCAAACCAAACCAAACCCAACCCTCTACACCCTCCAGAAAACCTTCTAACCTAAATCTAGCCCACCTCACTAACCTATCAACTTAAAACGCAAAAAAGGGCAAACAAGAAAAGACGCAAAAAGCACAAGGCAGTCAAAACACACGCAAGTAAAACCGACCAACATATCGAAACCAACTAAAACGGGAAGCAAGAAAAAAACAAACACAAAACACAAGCACGGCAACATGGAAACAAGTAAAGCCGACCCAAAGTCGACCCCCTAACCACCTAACCTAATTCTAGCTCTCCACTCGTTCCTATCAGAGGTCATGTCCTCGGACAAGAGAAGCTCCTTCATGTCCTGCTTCACCCTATCTTCCCACCTAAGTTTTGGTCTACCCCTTCTCCTCAAGCCGTCTACTACCAGAGCCTCGACTCTCCTAACTGGTGCTGAGTGTGGTCTTCTCCTGACATGCCCGAACCACCTCAACCGTCCTTCTCTCATCTTGTTGATGGACTGCATTAGGAATCATGTCCAGCAATGTCTTACCACAAGTCCACCTTGGCATTCTTAACTCTGCTACTTCCACCCTGTTAGCAAGGGCTTTCGTAATAGGCCAACATTCTGACCCATACAACATGGCCGGTCTAACTGCGACTCGATAGAATTTACCCTTCAACATGAGGGGAACATTTCTATCACAAAGGACTCCTGTGGCCGCCCTCCACTTCAGCTTTAATTCGGTTGGATACGTCTTCGTCAATCCTCCCGGATTTGTGCAGTATCGATCCAAGATACCGAAAAGACTCCTTAGGTTGTAGAATCTTGTCCCCAATACACACATCCACTTGAATAGATCTAAAATTCTACTCCATTTTCACATACTAATGATAAGAACCAAACAGAATCATTGAATAACATTAACTAATAACGAGTGGACTCAATGTCAATTAAAAAGTTGGTTAATCTAAAACTAGAATCAATGTTAAATCAAATCAAGCATGAAAACCATCATGTGTATCATTCTACCTCAAGCATCTAATCAGAAACACTTGGAATGCAAGATCAAATCAGACGATGCTGGCAGTAATATAAAGTAAGAAAATTCTAGTTACTTTTTTTACTAAAATATCACAAGTGACTATTAATAGGTACCTGCGGATAGCCTGATTGCATTCAAGCTGAAGTGCCTCGAGCTCCTTCCACTTTGTCCCGATAACAGCATTAAGATCCCAAGACTTCTCCTCCCACTTATTCCTCTCAATCTCGGCCTCTCCAATATCTCTCTCGACCGCCTGCAACTCCCGTTTCATCCTCTCAGCGTCCCTCATATTAAAACCCTGCTCCTCCACCTTCCTCTTCAACTCCTCATTTTCCGCAGAAATCATACTCCTTTCCTCCACCTTAACCCTTAATTGCTTCTCTTTTTCCTCCATCTGCTTCTCAACTCTCGCCTCGTGATCCCGCAACTGCTCAATCAGATCATTAAACTTGTTGACATCTTTTTCCAGTAGACTCTTCTCCTCCTCCTTTACTTCCCTTAGCGATGGCCCGGACCTCATCGCCTCCAGTTTTGCCTCCAACTCCTTAACATTTTCTGCCTTGGCGTTAATCTTCTCCTTCACCGTATCCACCTCCTATCAAAAAAACACCATATCAGGCTCTAATTATAATCAAATTACTCCCTCCATCCCAAAATAACATTCTACCCGACTTAAACACACGCAATTTAAGAAAAGTATAGTAATTATTAGAGAGTTAATTTGGGGCAGGATGACATTTTACCCTTTGACGAGCATTGAATGATGTTTTTTAGTGTTTGTGATAGTTACATTTTGCAGGCTAAACTGTATTTTTACTAGTATGTTTCTAATACGTTGGGATGAATAAGCTCTTTGTGAGTAAAATAGTAAGACGAAAAAGAAAAGGAAATATAAAAATATACGAATTGAATCTTGTGAGTAAAAGCGGCATCCTCCCTATCAACGGCATCATCGTCACCAGCAATATAATGCAAATAGCTAGTCAAGCAATAATCAAACATACTATCATTGGAAATGACATTAGAAGAATTAACAACATGGTCATTATAAAACGCCAATTGAACGAGCCAATGCATAACAATCAAAACACTAGGAAAGCAGAGAGGAGTGCCAGGGGTCTTTAACCATAACTTATTAAACTTAACAGGACAATTAAAAAACTTCAAAACCAGAGACAAATCCTCTTCGAGCTTATTCGAAAGCGGATAGTCGAGACGCGAGAGAACGAATTTCAAAGTTTCGAAGATGTCTTTGTCGGAAGGTGAAGGTTTGAGTTTTATGTGGAATTGATTTAAAGAGAGGTAATTATTAATTGTTGCCATTGCGTGTTTTTTAAATGATCTTATTTGGTTGTTTTTGTTTTGACGGGCTGAGGAGGGGCGGGATGAGGCGAAACTGGTGTCGGAGAGTACGGAGTCACGGCGGGAGGTGGTGGTGGAGTAGTGTGGTGGTTCCATTGGTGTTGGGGTGGTGTAGCGGTGGTCGGGATTTGGGCGGCGTCCGGCGGGGCCTCTCATGATGGTTTTTGGAAATTTTGAAATGGGGTTTTTTTGGTTTTGGAAATTGCAATCATGTGGAGAATTTATATCTCTACTAGGGTAGGTCCGAAAACCGATCAATATCTAATACATTGGACCCAGATTCGGAACGAAATGGCCAGTGCATGTCCGGGTCGGTCCGGTCTAATTTCAACAAAATATAATTTTGTGTAAGCCCGAATCAAACTAGACCGGATTGAAGACCGAATATGAGAAGAAGAAAAAAATACATTGCTATTAAAGAATATGAGTACGATATTTGGACCAGCTGAAGAATACATTGCTATTAAAGAATATGAGTATGATATTTGGACAATAACCGAAGAAAACGTGTCTCACGTTTACCAAGATATCTTTCACAAGAAAGATGAGGGGTGGTTCATGACAAGCACCCACTGAAGCTGGAAGCAAGTCTAACTTAAAGACTTTTCTATAAACAAAATTGCTTGCCGGGAGACAACCCACAATGTATTTTTAATTTGTTATCGAGCCTGTCTTCCCACGTAGTCGATACGGCGTATCCAAACTCAATGGATACGGCGTATTGACCCTACCTGGACGTTATCCCTTTTTATTTTCCTGCAGTTAAAACTTTATTGTCATACTTGTCTATACGGCGTAAACGAATACAACGTATTTGACCTCTGGCCCGTACTTAGATACTTTATTACTGGTTTCAATACGACGTATCCTGAAACATGGATACGACGTATCGACTTCCTGTACGTTTTTCGTTTTTGTTTTTATTTTCTAACCGACGATTATTCGGAGATACGATTTCTATGGTGTTCTTATAATTAATGCAGGAACTTACTGAACGAAAAGATGAATTTGGTGTGCTTATTTTCTAGAATTTTTTGTGTGTTGTTCGTGCTAGGATTCATACGCTTTTTCGCACACAAAATCTTGCTTATATACGCAACATGGAATATCACACCGAGCAAATCTCAGAGGAGTTTTTCGTTCTAATTATTTTATTTTTTGTTTTAAATGTTATATTTAAACAACGAGGTCGTTGTATATCTCAAGTGGGGGAGGAAAATTAGAACGCTTACTTGTCTTTATTTTCACAATAATATGCCTAATTTATGCTTAAATTCTAATTTTTTTAGCATACTTTTGTGAAATTATTAGTTGCATGACCCGCACACATAACCCTTAATTCCATATTGTGAGGATTTAGCTGATGCGTATTTTATTTTAAAACATTTTTGTTTAAGTTTTAAATTTATAAAACTCGATTCACCTGACGAACGCCCTAACGGGCAGAGAACCCGATCGTGAGTAGTACAAAAATGGTAAATCCGATGTCGTCCCAAGAGTTAAGTTTAAATTAGTTTTAATTTGAAATGTCATGTTAAAAATGGTTTTGATTTGATTTGGAAATTAACAGGAAAGTAAAATGCGTAAATTAAAAGAGTTGAAGTAATCAGGGAGAGAAGGCGTGCTAGCCTAGCCATTTCATTACTTCTTGTTGAGGTAAATTTACTGAGATGCTTGAGCTAGATAAAGATGACCTCAGCGGTGATGGATAAAGGTTTCCAGCTTTGTTCCTCCGGAGCTAAGTCCTTCGTCTTTTGGCTAAAAATAAGAAAGAACACTGTTAGCTCGCCCCGGGGTGTGAATCCGAGACCAACTCCGGCGTGAGAGTAAGTATATGGATGATATGAGATAAAAGTGAAGAATATAAAGTATGGTCCAGAGTAGGTGTGGCATGTCCCGGCCTGGGGAAATGAGCTCTCCCTTTAAACTAGTTGGGATTCGCTACAAGACATAACTGTGGGGCTTACTCTTTGGTACTTTTGTCGGCCACCCTTTGGTACTACTGTCGGATACGTGTCATTCCAAGGACAGTGGTCCTTTGCGAGGACTGTACCTTTGTCAGGTTGTCCTTTTGATACCGCTGCTCTAGGACGGAACTAATAACTCCGAACCTGGTGTGTTCTTCGACATACCCGCTTCTCCAGAGTTCTAGGAATGGCTCCGGACCTGACTTATCCTTTGACGAGCCAACATCTCCGGAGTACTTGTTTAGTTTATCCTGTAATAGTGTGGCAGAAGTATCTTTTGATATATTTCTCGTTCGGATGATCCGGGGAGACTATACCTCATCATGTCCTCCAGTCTAGTATTTGTCAAGCTAGCTTGTCAGTGTTAGACTTAACAATGCTCTGCCATTAATGCTTTGTCATGTGCGGACGTGCCTTCTTTCCTACCCGTTCATTTGTTTTGCGACGTGTCGTTTATCGAAGTTGACGTTCCCAACCGTCACGTCCCTTCCTGCTTATCCTATAAATAGCGGCCTCCCTTTTTACTTTTTACTCTACCCTTGCTTTAGTAAAAATGCATGTTTGTTTTCGAAGCTATTTGTTATTGCTTTCCGGCGCTGCTTACTTTTGCTCCGAACTCTTCCCCTTCTTAGGTACCTTCTTGTTCCTTTCTTTCCTTTTTTATAATTATGGCTAAAAAGGACATGGATCTGTACTATTCTTGACTCATCCAAGATTATCTGAACGATCATATTATCACATATCGAATACCTCTTGACCTTCACCCCCAACTCCCCTCTGATAACTTTGTAATGTATGAGCTTCCGGATGATGCTATTGGGATCTATCATTGTATGTTTGACTTCTCTGGTGTCCGTATTCCTTTTTCCTCCTTCTTGTTGGCTTTGCTTAAGCATAATCAGGTTCACTTTTCTCAGCTGGGTCATCTGGGTTTAAACAAGGTTTACACTTTTGAGGTGTTATGTCGGTCGCTGTAGATAGAGCAGACGGTTCCCTTGTTTTGGTTTTTCCAAACCTTGTGTAAACAGGGCGACTGGTTTTCTTTTGTCAAGCGTCGTGCTCCTTCTCCGATGTGCATTGACGATAATCGTTCATGTATGAAGAACTGGAAGAGTGGTTTATCCCTGATTGATCGGAGGGTTATTCCTATTCCCATGGTTTGGAGACATCCTAGTGCAGCAATTGATGATCCACGGCATGCCGCTGGTACTTACCTTATGGTGGACGTGCGCTGGTTGAGTGTACATGTGATAAAGCTGAAGGATATTACTGAGGGGGTGTTGGTTCTTTCTGGGTTGAGTCATGTTTGGACGAGCCGCACTTGTGATCCGGTGGTTTGGGGTATCGATGGAAATGGTATGGGGGTGGGCTTTGGCTGTTTTTTGTTTGTATTTTTGCCTCATATTTGTTGTGTTCACCATTGTTTTTCTTTCTGTAGTTATGGGCATCCACGATTTCCTTTGCATTCCTGAGTGGATCGGTACTGAGGTTCAGGAGGAACCCCATCTTGATGTAAGGACCACTCTTCAAAGGCTTCCCTTTTACTGCACCCCCTTGCCGTTGCTGACGCTATTATCCTGGAACCTACATCTTACTATTGGCACACCTAGTGCGAGGGTTATCGCCAAGGCCGAAGCTTCCCAAAAGCGAAATGCCTCTACTTCTGGTGCTGCTTCGGGCCATGTCGCTAAGCGCACCAGGTCTGCCTTAGCTCAATCTTCTAGGAGTACTGCTCATCCTCGACTGTTTTCTAAGTCGGAGGATGATGATGATGATGTTGATGTTGATGTTGATGTTGATGCCTGTGTGGAGATTTCGCTAGTAATCCTCATTCGTTCTGTTGCTGATACCCCTTCCTTAGGGAACCAGGGTGGGAGCTCTGCTACTCCTGCTGTTGAGGGTCCTAGCACACGACGTATTTATTTTGACCTTTGACATAACTTCACTTTCATTCTCATTCATGGTTCTAATGTTTCCTTGTTTTGCAGATTATCGGGGCAAGGGTATTATGGTCGATGAAGCTGCTGCACCTGATGTTAGTGTTAGCCGACCGAGGTCATCCTCTGGTCTGGTTCCTTCCTTTATGGATGTTTCTGGAGATGCTATTCATGATGACTTCTTCTTTTTTTCTGCGGGTCCCTACTATGCTACATATCCGGAGGGTGGCATTGCTGGGATCTTTGAGTTCACCCCCGGGAGGAATGGGATGCTCCATATCAACCGACCTTTAATGTGTTGGCTAAGGAGGTTTACAAGGATCTTTCAGTTTGTCATACTATAGTTGACCAGATTCCTACTCCTAGGGAGATGCTCCGGGTTGAGTCTTTATTTGAAGATTAACTAACTGCGAAGATGAGTGTTCTGCATTGTATGATGATGTCACACGATGGTGAGCTTCTTGCTCTCTATCGTAATTTGTTGAAGGCTTATAATGAGCATGTTCAATCGGTAGAGTTGAAGCTGAAGGACTTCGAGGAGAAGGTCGCTGGTATGGCTGGGTTGGAGCATCAAGTGTCTTCCTTGAAGAGGCAAGTTTTGAGTTTGAATGATAAACTCTCTACTTCCGATGCCTCTTTTACAAAATCTAAGGCCAAAGGAAAGGAGAGGAAGAAGAAGATTAAGTCACTTACTAAGAGTCTTGATAATCTGAATGCCGAGGTTGTTCATCTTTCTGCTGACCTAAATCGAGCTACTATTTTAGAGGCTGAAAGGGATGAAGAGATCCTCCGCTTGAAGGCTACTCCTCCTGAGTTTACTTCTTTTTCCGGGGCGAGTTTCAAATTTTGGTCTGGAAGTTCCTTGCTTTCGATGAATTTAGCGGGGTTCAAGGTGAACTTCTTTTTTGGCTGTCAGTGATGGGTTTGAGAAATGTTTGAGCATGCATCAGATCAGGGAGCAGTTTGCAGCTATTCTGCAGAAGATTGGTAACTTTGTGCCATGCGCACAGGGAAGACTTGTCAAAGCTTCCCCCCTTGTTGCTCAAACTGATTATGCATTATTGAACAAGATTTTTGAGTACGCTGCTAAACCTCTATCTGTCATCCTTCAGCTTGAGCCTGAAAAGTTGGCTCGTCCGGCTAATGTCCCCACTTTAAAGGACGCTAGTGTTTCTCCTCATGTCCTGAAGGAGTCGACTGTGACACTTGCTTCCTAATCTTTGGAGTTGCCATATAATGTTGCTCCTGCCCCTTTTGTTGCTGCTCCAGAGCATAATGAGGAGTTGATCAACGCCGAGGTTGATGGGTCAGACCCAAAGATGACCAACGATGTTACTTTTTTCGAGCCGAAGAGTGTCTTTATGCAAGGTATTTCTTTTACCGTTGATGATGCCATGGAGTTGGTGGATGCGAGGTCAGAGCGTGTTTCCTCCAGCCCTAGTAATGTTGTTGTAGTCCTTTCTGCTGGTGAGAGCGGTTCTGAGCCTTTATCCGCTGCTGATGAAGAGGATGCTTCTAACCCTTCTGTAGTTTAGACTTAGCTTTTCCTCCTTTTTCCCTTTTTCTTGTTTTTTCGTAAGTCTATTTCTCGCTAGGGGAGAGGCGAGTGGTATGTCGGAGAACACTTGTTGCTCCGAGTTTGGGGCAAACTGACTGTAGATGTGAAGTCGTCCATCAAGTGGATCCTGAGTCATGCCACCCGCCGTAAGCCGAATGACTTCCCCCTGAGACATTTAGTATAGCTGACCAAGCCTCTGTAGGTTCAACGGGATAATCCTTGCTTTCCGGAGCTGAGATTGTATTGTCACGCCTAGCCTTTAAACTTGCATGGTTACTAGCTTTTTTAGGTGCTTAGCTTTTTACTTTCTTTCCATGAAATCACTGACTGCGTTCGGTTAGCTATTATGCCGATGTTGTTTGGCGTGCTTGTGATAAGTACTTTGTAATATAACTCTTCCTTTGATATGATTCACTGTTTTTATCCTCTGGTGTATTCCTTATACATAGCTTGTGTATAATGTTTGTACGTTTTCATCTAGCACTTTAGCATTGGTTTATGCCCCAAAAGCCTTATGTTTACTCCGGGTATATGTTTTTTGTTTTATCCGGACAATATCGTACGGACTAACTCATATGCCGGAGCAAATGTTCATTAGCTATGTTCGTACACATTACAGGTTGTTTATGCTCCTTTCCTTCACAAATATTATATTTTATCTCTACGACATTGTTGTTCATCGGAGTTACTTGCTCGGAGGAAGGAGATCATTGTGTCTCTTTCTCCGGTCTTATGCTAAAGTTTTCGTGTTTGAACTTTGCCTTCCCATGTGTGTTTTATGCCTATGGGGTAAGTATGATTCTTTGTTATCATCCGGAGGTAGCAAGCCATTTGGAGCTTATCATGCTTTGTATTTGCATCATTGTTACTTGACCAATCATGAAAACAAAATTGGAATACTTTAAGCATATGAAAAATAAGAGGGCCTTCCGGAGCTAGCTAACACCTTGAAAATGGCTGCTCCGGACAGGTTACATAATATTGCTAAATATGCTCTCTGCTTACAAACTTACTCCATTGCTTCTGCTAGTTTCCTCATTGTACCTTGATTTTTCTCCTGGAGCCTTGCTTGCCTCTTTCCCCCTTTACTAATGCCTGCTCCTTCGACCGATGGTCGTGTCTTGATGCCCACCGAGACTTCTTGGTTGAGAAATTCCAACTTTATAGTTTCCAAGCCAGATATCACTTCTACCTTAGAGTTCAAAATTTTGGGGAGGTGTGTGATTCGAAACCTGTAAAAAGGGTTTGTTGCTTCTATGATCTCTGCTTTGTATTTCCTTTCCTGTTGTATAGCCGGTGCATAGTTTCCCTCTACCTGAGCAACTAATATTGGTGAGTCAATAAAGACATGCAAGTTCTTCATTCCTTGTCTGGCTGAAGCACCCAACTCTGCTAACAATGCTTCACTGTCCATGATATTCCTCGATGCAATGAAGTTCAGTCGGATAGCGTACGAGTAGGTTGTTTTGTCAGGATTTACCAGGACCATTCCAACACCTGTTCCTTCGTTGATTGTCTCCTTGCCCCAGGTATAGCTGCCAGGCCCTTGGCATCAGAGTTGGTTTTGCTTGGGGATTCTCTTGGGTGACAGGCATTCTTTCTTCATCCGTCCCTGATATTTCAATTACCTGCCTCCCATGTCTCAAAAACTTTTGTACCAACGATCCTTCGACCGCCTTCCTTTGCACATATAAGATGTCATATGCTTTGACTTCTGCTGCTCATCTGGCTAATCATCCTTATCCGGAGAGCTTTAGCATCTCTTCTATCGGCTCGTTAGTTACCACCTTGACCTTGTGCCTTTTGAAGGTTGTTCTTAAAGTTCTTGTTGTGTGAATTAATGCTTGCAACATTTTTTCTATCGGGGTGTAAGACACCTCCATCCCTTGCAAGGGGCGACTTACATAGGATACGGGTGTATGAACTCCTTCTCTTTGCACGAATAGCATGTAGCTGATGGTATCTTCCTTTGGTAGTAAACATAGCATAAGTATCTCTCTGTCCCTTGGGATAGACAACTCTTGCAGTTTATTCATCTTCCTTTTTATCCTTTGGAAGGCTTCCTCAGCTGTATTTGTCCAGCCAGAGCCTGCCATTGCATCCACTTTCATTCGGACTTCCCTAATAGGGCCTTTAAGCTCTTCAGTCTTAGAGTGAACCTACTAATGGCTGTTAGCCGCAGGAATAGATTTCATATCTGAACCAGGCCTCTTGGCGTGATACTTTGCCTGATCAGTTGCACTTTTTCTCGGTCTGCCTTCACCTCATTCTTCGTTACTACGTGTCCGAAGAAGTTTCCCTCATCTACTCCGAATGTAGACGCCTTAGGATCAACCTTGATGTTCACCCTTTTCAACTTTCTTAATGTCTCTTCAACTTCCCGAATCAGGCTCTGCTCGCTTTTACCTTTTATGACTATCTCTTCTAGGTACACTTCCACGCTTCATCCTTTTTGATTAGCGAACACCTTTTCCATCATCCTTTGGAGTGTGGCCGATGCATTTTTGAGTTCCTTTGGCATACGGATGAAATAGTGACCCCCTATTCAGTGTGAAATCCTGTCTTCTCTTCATCTGCTTCGGCCATTTTTATTTGGCTGTTCTCCTTTAGGAGCCGCATAAAACATTTATAGGGGTCTGCTGTTCTCCTTCCTCCGAAAAAGGATACATGTCTTTGGCACAGGCTTTGTTGAGGCTCGAATAGTCCATCTGTACCTTCCAAGTGCCATTTGCTAGCTTTACCGGTATAACATTGGTAATCCATCTAGGATGTTGGACCCCTCTGATTATCCCCTCTTTTAACCAATGAAACACTTTTTCCTTCAACAACTGGTGTCCCTCTGGTGTTAAGGGCCTCTTCTTGTGGACACTTGGTTTGGCCAAAGGGTATATTTTTAGCTGGTGTTCCATGACGAATCGTAGAACAGCGGTTCCTTCTGACCCCGGTGATGAGGTATAGTCTCCCCCGGAACATAAGAAAGAACACTGGGCATGGACATTGTTAGTCCTCTTCCCGAGGCTCCTGGAAAAAGGACATATCAGGTTCGGAGTTATTAGCTCCGTCTTAATGCAGCAGTATCAAAGGACAATCAGACAAAGGTACAGTCCTTGTGAAGGACCACTGTCCTTAAAGCCTACAAGTTAAACCAAGAGAGAGCCCCACGGTTATGTCTTATAGTGAATCCCAATTGGTATAAGGGGAAAGCTCATTTCCTCGAGACAAGAGACACACAACACCTTTCTGGATCATACTTTATATTCTCCGCATTTATCTCACAATCATTGTACTTACTCTCATGCCAGAGTTGGTCCCGGACTCACACCCCTGGGCAAGCTAATGGTGTTATTTCTTATTTTCAGCTAGGAGACGAAGGACTATGCTCTAGAGGAACCAAGCTAAACTTGATCTTTATTACCGATGAGGTTACTTTTCTCAAGCTCAAGCAGCCCACGTAAATTTACCTTAAACATTTGGCGCCATAGGTGGGACTTGGCATCCTAATCTACCCAAAAGAAGAGAACCTAAGGAGGAATGGTAGACTCGCAGCCTGTGGAGGAGGAATTTCAAGGAATGGCAATAGGGGACGCAGGAATGGAAACCTATAGGAGACCTACCGAACCAGTCTTACAAACGCAAAAAACCTCTTCTCCTTCTTCGGCCTTCATCAGAGAAAACATTAACGTATTAAGAACCATGATCAAAGAGCATGACCAGCAAGCCAAGATGAAAGCCACACCAAGAAAACTTGTCTATGCCGATTCTGATAAAGAAGCTCCGGTCGGGTCACTGGCCAAAGAATTTTCTGATCGATTTTCTCTCGAATCCTCTAGCACATCTGATACGCATAGACAAACTCGCTCTACCATTAAAATTCACAAGACTCCCTCCAAGAATAAAGAGCCAGCACAATTAAGAAGGTCAAGAAGGTTGGAAGACAGGAGCACAACCAAGGAAAAGATAATAAGAGAAAGGTCCAAGCCCAGGAGAAAGAGGTCCAGATACCTTGAGACGAGCTTAGACTTCGAATATGAGGAAGGCTTGGATGACGCTTTTAAAGACCTGAACTCACTTTACAAAAGGCCTAAACCCACTCCTTTTACCCAAAGAATCACTCATTTCAAATATCATAAGAGGGAAAAACTTCCCCGGAACATCAGGGTATATGAAGGAAATAAAGATCCAGAGGACCATTTAGGTATCTTTTCAGCGGCAATAAAGCAAGAAGAATGGACGATGCCCATTTGGTGCAAAATGTTTCGTCAAACCCTAGGAGGATCGACACGAAACTGGTTCGGCGACCTGGACCCTAAAAGTATAGACAGTTTCGAGGAGCTAAGTCAGAAGTTCTTGGAAGAATTTTCGCAACAAAAAAGATATGCTAAACACCCCACATAAATTCACGGCATCAAAAGACGGCAGAATAAGGGTTTGCAAGCTTTCATAAACCAGTTTAAATTTGAAAGCTCACATATAAAGGGAGTTCCTCCAGTCCTACGCATCTCAGCTTTTATGCACGGTCATAGTCATCTAGAACTTGCCAAGAAGCTCAATGACAAAATACCCAAAAAGGTGGACAAAATGTTCGAAAGGGTTAGAGCCTTCATTAGGGGAGAAGTGGCCGCTAGATCAGCAGAAATGGTCTATCCTTCTTAGGGAGACAAAGGATACGTTCATCCGGCATGGACCAGAGGACCTGAAAGAACCAGAAACAAGGGCGGCCCAAAGGAAGCGCTAAGGAATATGAGGGTGTACACTCCTTATCTTAGAAAAGATACTTTCACCCCGCTTACTAAGTCTCCAAAAGAAATGCTTGCCATGGAAAGCGTAAGCTTCCCAAAACCACCGCTTTTAATCGAAACTCCCAAAAAGTAAAACTTGAATAAGTTTTATGACTACCATGGGGATAAAGGCCATAACACCAACGACCGTTATCAGTTAAAGAAGCAAATAGAGGAAGCCATAGCCTCGGGAAAATTGGCTCGTCTAGTGAAGGACATCCGCCGAAATAACTAGCGAAATGGGAACCCGGGAAGGAATTATGTGAAGGTCATAAACATGATAAGGGTGGAAGGAAGCCGTAAGAGACCTATTGAAAAAGGAGGGCCCGACATGATGAACGAACTCACCTTCCCAACAATCTCCCGGAGTCAATTAATGGACGAACCCATCATATTAGAAGGAATAATAGAAGCAAATCAAGTCTGAAGGATCCTTGTTGACGGTGGAAGTTCGTCAGAAATCATGTATGAACACTACTTCAAAAACCTCAATGTCAACATCCGGTCGAGACTCCAAAGGTGCAAGACTCCGATGATAGGTTTTTTAGGAGAAACATATCACCCCTTGGGGGTAATAGACCTTCGAGTAACTATTGGAAGGGAAGGAAGATGTAAGACGGTGCTTATGGAGTTTGCAATAATAAAGTGTCGTTCGACGTATGACATCATAATAGGAAGGACCAAAATGAGAAGCCTTATAGTAGTAGGTTCTACCATCCACTCCATGATTAAATTCCTCACTAGCCAAGGAGTCGTAACAATGGAAACTAGTAGAGAGGCTCTACGAGAATGCAAACCCCTAGAGAGGGTGCAAGGTTCGTGGAAGGAGGTACAATGGCGTCAACATGAAGAGCAAATGTCCAGGATAAGGGAGCAGGTAATCCTAAGATCAAAAAGTAACCCCGGAAGAGGGTTGTTAGATATTAGAAAAAAACTCGGTCACCTTGTGTATTTTATCGTTTATTATAGCTCGTAGTTAATCGTTTAATGTATAACATTCGGTAATGGACCGGGTATTAAACCCAACATGTAAGCCCACTACCAAGGCCATTAGGTCAGTTTTGTAAGAAACTATATAAGCCTCTTCCATGCCTTGGAAGAGGTGGTTAGTCATTTTATGCAAGTCATACTTTCTCTTACTAGGAAGCTTTTCTTTCTAACTTTCTCTCTAGACTTGGCTAATCCATCTATCTTCCATTGTGTTATGATTTCCAATATCCTACAATTGGTATCAGAACTCATGGGATGATTAGATCGTTTGTGTATGCGTTTTAGTGCTTGGTTTAGATCAAAAGTTGAGTTTTAGGAGGTTTTAGCTCTTGTTCTTGAGTATCATTGATTTTCACGTTTCTTGTGTTAAAATTCATGTTTTTATAGTTGCTATAGCCTTCTAGTACTCATTTGTACAAAAGAAACCAAGTCAAAATGTTCAAAAGGGTGATTTTTAGGTGTTTTAAAGTGTAAAAGTTCGTAATTCATAGTAGCGGTTTGGTATTATGCTTGTAGTGTATCGTAGCGGTTTGGTTTACTGTTCTGGCAGTTTGTCAGGAAAGTACATTGTTCTGGTTGTTTGTCAGATCGTACACTGTGCTAGCGGTTTATCATTTCTGTCAGCGGTTTGTCTTATTAGGCAGAGGTTTGTCAGTAGCGGTTTGTCTTCTAGTGTAACGGTTTACTAGTAGCGATTCGGTAATTGTAGCGGTTTGATCCGTGGCGGTTTACAGGTTTTGAAGACGTTTTCTCATAGCAATTTGGGAAACAAACCTTTGCCAATTTTACTTCTTGGTAGCGGTTTGGTGTTTCTTCTTCATAGCGGTTTACCATCTCTTTCTAGTAGCGGTTTGCCAGATTAACTTCGTAGCGGTTTACCATTAGTAGTAGTTTATAGGTAGCGATTTATTACAGGTTTTTGAAGATTTTTCTCAAGGTTGTTTGGGAATCAAACCTCTGTCCATTTTTCTTCGTGGTAGCAGTTTGGTATATATTCTTCATAGCGGTTTGTCTAAAACGGTTTGATAGTAGCGGTTTGGCACACTACTTGATATTTGGACTAATTTTCAAACTTGTAAAACATAACAAACTTAAACAACAAAACACTTAAACAAACATCACCACTTTTAACATACAATCACTAATCATTGTTCGATCAACTTAAATCATTTCACCGTCAATTAAGATGGCTAATATTTCAGAAGATATCCAATGTGTCGGTTCTGATGCCCGACCACCTATGCTTGATAGGACTGACTTTGCATCATGGCAACAACGTATTCGATTGTATTGTCGGGGTAAAGAGAACGGGGTGAACATCCTAAAGTCAATTGATGAAGAACCTTTTCAGATGGGGACTATTAAAGACACACTTGCTGAAGGGACAGAAGGTGCGCAACAACTAGGTCCCGAACGAGCTTGAGTCTATTCGGACCTTTCACCTGAAGATAAGGATATGTATAATGCTGACATTCGGGCAACAAACATCCTACTTCAAGGGTTACCAAAAGACATCTACACTCTCATCAATCATTACACTGAAGCAAAATACATTTGGGATAATGTGAAGATGCTCTTAGAAGGTTCTGAACTAACGAAAGAAGATCGGGAATCACAACTGTATGATGACTTTAAACACTTCCGTCAAAACAAAGGAGAAACCATTCACGACTACTATGTTTGGTTTGCCAAGCTCATCAACGACATGCAGAACATCAAGATGACCATATTCAGAATGTAGTTGAATTAAAAGTTTATTAATAACATATTGCCTGAATGGAGTAGATTCGTAACACCAGTGAAACTGAACAGAGGTTTGAGAGATTCCAACTATGATCAGCTGTATGCTTATTTGAAGCAACACGAGGTACACACCAATGAGAACAAAATGATGTTGGATCGATTCATGCAACACACTGTTGATCCTCTTGTCTTGATGTCCAATGTTTCATATTAGCAATACTATTTACAATCATCTACAACTCTACCGTCCACACAGGTTCAACCACACTTTGCTGACAACACTCAACTTGACTCAGGACTCTCTCCAACAGACAACTTAATTGATAACTTAACCAACAAACTTGCCCTACTCACCCAATCATACAAAACATACCTTCCTCAAACTAACAATCAACTCAAAACTTCATCAAATACAAGGAACCAAGCCACAGTTCAAGATGGCAAGATTGTTGTTCAAAATGTTCAGGGTCATCAGAATAGAGGTCATGGGAACAATGAAAGGGGTACATGTGCAACTGGTTATGAGGGAGCTCAGAACAGAGTTGGGAATACAAATCCAGGTCAAGCAAGACAGATTAAGTGTTATTACTGCAACGGTATAGGTCGCATAGCAAGGAACTGCACTCAGCCCAAGCGACCACAGAACTCCAAATACTTTAAATACAAGATGTTGCTGATGCAACCTCAGGAGAATGGGGTGGCATTGGATGAAGCGCAGTTGCTGTTTATTGCAAGTGGACAAGACAATGTTGTTGATGAGGATGTGGATGAGCAACCAGTTCAAGATTTAGCACTCAATATGGATAATACATTTCAAGCTAATGATTGTAATACATATGACTCTGATGTTGATGAGGCTCCTACTGCACAGACTATGTTCATGGCAAGTCTCTCATCCGCATATCCTGTTTATGATGAAACCAGTCCGTTATATGATTCAGACATTCTATCTGAGGTACCAGATCATGACAACTATCAGGATGCTGTTTGCGAACATCATCAAGTACACGAGATGTATGACGATGTTCAACTAAACTACGTTGTTGACTCACATACTGATTATGCGAGTGATAGTAATATGATTCCGTATGATCAGTATGTAAAAGACAACGCAGTGTCCGTTGTACAAAGTAATGTATCTTCTGTGCCAAATGATGCTTCCATGATGATATTAAATTATATGCATGAAATGTCTACCCAATGTGGTTCTGGGATAACACAGAACAATGTAGTTGATAAATCATTGACTGCTGAACTTGCGACATATAAGGAACAAGTTAAACTATATGAAGACGGGCCAAGTTTGAATTAACAGAAAGAGAACAAAAGATTGATGAACAATTAAGAATAGTTATCGCTGACTGTAATCTTAAGGAAGAAAATTTAAGAAAGGAACTTCATTCTGTAAAACTACAACTTACCTCTACCATTAACCATCACAAGTCAATGGTAGAAGAAGTTACATCTTTGAAAAAGGATTTTAAACAGAAAGAAAATAAATACCTTGAAGAATTTTTAGACATGAAAGCTTTAAAAGAAAAGGTCGAGGATAAAGTATATAAACAAGACTATTCTCTTCAAACAGTTCACATGTTGTGTAAACCAAAGCCCTATTATGATGAAAAGAAAAAGGTAGCTATTGGCTACAAGAACCCCTTATGTCTCACCCGTGTAAAGCAAGTTCAGTCTGCTCTATATAATGGTCATGAAATTATTAAAACCAATCATGTCTCGGCCATAGTGCACAACTCAAAGGATACCCTAGAGATAGCCGAAATCACTAGTAAGAAAATGAATGACAAAATGAAAGACCCATAGTGTGTGAAAAAGAAGGTTAAGATTGCATCATATGATTACTCGAAAGATAATTATTTAGCAACTTTCACACCACATAAACAATTGACCCCTGAGCAGATATTTTGGTCCAAGGATCTCATCAAGATGAAAGCAGAAGCTCTTAAAGAGCAGACCACAGCTTCAAGACCAATCAAAGCGTTGATGGTGTATCCTTTAAATACACCAACAACGCTTGTCTCCAGGGTGCTTCCAACAAAAAGTCAAGTGAAAATTAACATTTTTGCACTTATACAACTTTTTTCGAAATTTGAAAAACCTGTAAAATGAGAATTACACCAATGAGGCTCACTAAAGGGGAAAGAAGTTTTGAACAAACCAAGGAATGCTATCTCATCGAGGTCATTCCATTTTTCAAAACACTTAAAAGACCATTTTGAGGGTATTTAAAAGGCTCTAACTAAAGAAATTAAAGAAAGGAAAGACATTTTTGAAGAGTTGGAAGCTGAGGTTGACCAAAATGTTGTAAATAGGAAGCATGATGAGATTGAGCGGAAAAATCTTCTTATTGCAAATGATAATTTAATTGCTGATTGCTTGTCCAAAGAAGTGTTTTATATTGCAATGAATTCTGAGCTTACTATATCTAGATTTACTGAAATGCATGATGCCCACACTATTGTTCAAGCACATTGTCTGGAACTTGAGGTAGAGCTTTCTAAATTACATGATAAGGTTCAAAAAGATGATCATAGTTAATTAGTAAAACGTTTTTCCAATCTTGAGGTAAATCACATAACTTTGCAGTTAAAGTATAAAAACCTTAAAGAAAGTTTTGGAAACAACATATCTCCACCCGCTCGAGATGCTCCTGACTTGACTCAGTCTTTGTAATCGAAAAAATGAAAGCTTCAATTCAAGGAAAGGATGACGCCATCAAAAAATTGAGAATGCAAATCTCTCAATTAAAATAGACCCGTAGTGAAGCAGACCGTACTCTTGATTTTAGGTCCTTATATTTTCATATCACTCAATTAACTAAAAAAGTCACCGTTCTTTAAGAACAAAATGAGCTTTTTAGGGTTGAGAATGCAAAAATTAAGCAGCATTACAAGGAATTGTATGATTCTATTAAGATCACGCATGCTAAACATATTGAACAAACAACTGCCTTGTTAACTGAAAATGAGAATCTGAAAGCCCAAATACATGAAAATATAAAATGCATCACTATGGATTCGGTAAAACCAAGAGTTCTTGCACCTAGTAGGTATGCTATAGATGTTGCACAAATTCCCCCTCACATTAGGAACAATAGGGAAGTTCATCTAGATTATCTTAAACATCTTAAGGAAAGTGTAGAAACCCTTCATGAGATAGTAGAGGAAGCTAAGGTTGAAAGATCATTAGATAGATCACTTGCATATGCTTGCCTTTACACTAAACACTCTTAGGAACTATTAGAATATGTGATTGGCACTTGTCCGAAATACTTCAATAAACAAGATAAAAAGCATGCTTCTACCCCTTTAACTAGGAAAAAGCAAGTTACTTTTGATGAGCAATGTGAAGCGTCAAATAATAACGCACACAAACATGTAGAGAAACTAAACATTCAGAAGACTGATGTCCCTGTGATACCTTCTACAGGAGTAAACAGTGGCACTGATGCTAGCGGATCACAGCCTAGGAGCCATACCAAGAAAAATAGGATCTTGCCGGCTAAAAGTGTCAACAAGAAGAAAGTAGAAGAGCACCCTAGGACCAATAAGTCTAGTTTGAAAACTACGAATCGTGTTGATTCTAGTATTAGCTCTAAGCGTACTGTAATTAATTCGAATTCTCATTCTGTTTGCTAGACATGTAACAAATGCTTAATTTTTTCAAATAGTGATTTGTGTGTGGTTACTTATTTGCACTATGTAAATGCATCCTCATTTGTTACAAATGTTATGCGCAAAGTTAAGCAAGTTTGGAAACCTAAGCAAGTTAAGCAAGTGTGGAAAGCAACAGGAAAAGTGCTTACCAGTGTTGGTTATCAATGAAGAACCACGAAAAGAATATTCACTTTAGGACAACAGTGCCCTTTAACTAGGCTCGCTAAATCCAAAGTAGTGCCTGCTAAACAATCTAAAAACGTTAGTACTAGTAAAACTAGATACCAACGTAGAAACCAATAGTACCAGGCAGTCCTCGTTAGCTCTCCCACTTCACCTGAGAATCAGGAAATTATTGCATCTATGCAATCTGCTAGTGCTTATGCTAACCAACAGGAAACCAACCAAAATTAGGGATCTAACTTTCCAAACTCTCCATCTTCGTCTGTTTTCAAATGCAGGTCATACAGTCCTTTGGTATTTGGACTCAAGCTGCTCAAAACATATGACGGGGGATCGCTCACGGCTTAGGAATTTCGTGAAAAAGTTCATCGGGATAGTTAGATTCGAGAATGACCACTTTGGTGCTATCATGGGTTATGAAGACTACGTGATTGGTGATAGTGTGATCTCTCTGGTATACTATGTGGAAGGACTGGGATACAATCTGTTTTCTGTCGGACAATTTTACGATTCTAATCTAGAAGTTGCATTCAAGAAGCATTCATGTTATGTTCTAGATACGGATGGTGTTGAGTTAATTAAAGGTTCTCATGGCTCTAATTTGTACACTATCTCGATTGAAGACATGATGAAGTCCTCCCTAATCTGCTTGTTGTCCAAAGCCTCCAAGAACAAATCATGGTTATAGCATCGTCGTTTAAACCACTTAAACTTTGGTACCATCAATGACCTTGCAAGAAAGGATCTGGTAAGAGGCTTACCTAGATTGAAGTTTGAGAAAGATCATCTTTGCTCAGCGTGTCAACTAGGAAAGAGCAAAAAACATACCCACACACCCAAAACTAAAAACACCAACTTGGAAGTTCTTAATAGCCTTCATATGGATTTATGTGGACCGATGTAAGTGCAAACAATTAATGGGAAGAAATACATCTTAGTCATCGTTGATGATTATTCTAGGTTTACTTGGGTTAAGTTTTTAAGATTGAAAGATGAAACCTCAGAGTTCGTCATCAAATTCTTAAAGCAAATACAAGTCAGTCTCAACAAAACTGTCAGATACGTCCGTACCGATAATGGCACATAATTTGTCAATCAAGTTATGACTCGATATTATGAAACTGTCGACATTTTTCACCAAAAATCAGTTCCGAGGACTCCACAGCAAAACGACGTTGTCAAAAGATGAAACCGTACTCTTGTTGAGGCTGCTAGGACAATGCTGATATTTTCTAAGGCCCTGATGTTTCTATGGGCAGCAGCTGTTGCTACTGCTTGTTACACCCTAAACCGATCCCTCATTCACACTCGTCATAACAAAACCCCATATGAGCTGGTGCATGATAAGAAGCCTGATCTTACCTTTTTCTAAGTCTTTTGTGCTCTTTGTTACCCTAAAAATGACAACGAGGATCTTGGAAAATTACAACCAACAGCTGATATTGGAATTTTCGTTGGTTATGCACCAAGCAGGAAGGGTTATAGAATCTACAACAAAAGAACCCGCCGAATCATGGAAACTATTCACGTTAAATTCGATGAGCTGTCTGAGCTTATGGCTCCTGTACAACTTAGTACAGGACCCGCACCTATGTTTTTTACGCATGGACAGATAAGTTCAGGGCTTGTACCTAGGGATGGCAAAAGCACCCGAAACCGATGGGGAAAACCGAAACCCGAACCGATTGGGTCGGGTTTGGGGGCGGGTTGGCGGGTTCGGATACGGGTACGGGTATTGATAAAAGAATTTAGCCGGGTACGGGTTCGGTGACGGGTTTTAATAATACCCGCCCCGATTACCCGTACCCGTATCCGTTTACCCGAATATGTACCCGTTTTATTGTTATTATAACTAATTAAAGTATATATATTATTACATATAATTTCTTCCATTGTATTTTTTATATAACTATTTCTATTATTTAACACATTTGAATGTTACATAAATTATTCGAAAGCACTAAATCGTCTAATACGGTATTTGTTTTCTTTAACTTTTCAAAAATTTAAATATATAAGGGTGTTTTGCTTTATTTTTCGATGAATTTTAGTGTGACTTAATCTTGATACCCATCATTTTTCTATAAAAGTATTCAATTGGGAATACCCGATACCCGCGGGAAAACCCAAAAAACCGATGGATAATATTAACCGGGTACCCAACGGGTAATGGGGCGGGTACGGATGTGGATATTATAAACGGGTGCGGGTGCGGGTACACTAAAACCCGCCCCGAACCCGACCCGTTGCCTACCAAGCTCGTACCAAATCCGGTTCCTGCAGCACCTTATGTACCTCCAACAAATAAAGAACTGGAGATTTTATTCCAACCGATGTTTGATGAATACCTAAAACCTTCTCGTGTTGAAAGACCGATTTCTCCTACTCCAGCAGTTCTAGTTCCAGTCAATTCAGCCGACACACCTTCTTCTACTACCATTGATCAAGATACACCTTCTCCAAGTCATTCACCGTCATCTTCGGCATTAAAATCTCCATATTTACATCAAGGCGTTACAGCTGGATCTACTATCATTGAAGACAATCCTTTTTCTCCTATTGACAACGATCCCTTCGTAAACGTGTTTGCTCAAGAACCTAATTCTGAAGCATCATCATCCGGGGATGTTAGTTCAGGAGAATCACCTCATGTCACTCAAACACATCATCATCTCGAGAAATGAAGCAAGTATCACCCAATTGATAATGTCATTGGCAACCCCTCTTGACTGATATCCAATAGAAAACAACTTGCAACTGATGCCTTGTGGTGCTTATATAACTCTGTACTGTCAAAAGTCAAACCAAAGAACTTCAAATCTGCCATAAATGAAGATTGCTGGTTTCAAGCCATGCAAGATGAGATTTATGAATTTGATCGACTCTAAGTATGTGAATTAGTACCACGACCAGACTGTGTCATGATTATAGCTCTCAAGTGGATTTATAAAGTTAAGCTTGACAAGTACAGTGATGTTCTGAAAAACAAGGCAAGGTTGGTGGCCAAGGGATATCAATAAGAGGAGGGAATTGATTTTGAGGAATCCTTTGTACCGGTTGCACGCATCGAGGCTATAGGAATCTTCATCGCCAATGCTGCCAGCAAAAACATGACCATCTATCAAATGGATGTCAAGACATCATTCTTTAATGACGAGTTGAAGGAAGAAGTCTATGTCAGTCAACTAGAGGGTTTCATTGATCCAGACCATCCGATACATGTTTATTGTCTGAAGAAGGCTCTGTATGGTTTAAAGCAGGCTCCTAGGGCGTGGTATGACACTTTGTTACAGTTTCTTCTGGACAACAAGTTTTCCAAAGGTGCAGTTGACCCGACATTATTCACCAGGAAGACATGCAAACATATTCTTCTTGTTTAAATATATGTAGATGATATCATATTTGCCTCGACCGACCCTAAAGCATGTGACATATTTTCCAATGAGATGAGTTCTAAATTCCAAATGTCAGTGACGGGATAAATGTCCTTTTTCCTAGGATTACAAGTTTCTCAAAATCCCAAAGGCATTTTTATTAATCAGTCAAAATTAGCTTTAGAAATCTTAAAGAAATTTGGGATGGATTTATGTGACCCTGTTGATACACCTATGGTGGATCGACTTAAACTGGATGAGGACCCCTTAGGGATTCCAGTTGACCAGACTCGATTTTGTAGTATGGTCGGCTCCCTCATGTACCTCACTGCCAGCAGACCCGACCTTGTATTCGTTGTATGCATGTGTGTTAGGTATCAGGCATCGCCTACCAAAAAGCACCTTGAAGCACTTAAATAGGTCTTTCGGTATCTCAGAGGAACTATTAATTGGGGACTTTGGTATCCGAAAGACACTGCTATTGCAGTAACGGCCTATGAAGATGTGGACCATGCAGGTTGTCAAGACACACGAAGAAGTAAGTCAGGAAGTGCTCAGTTCCTTAAAGATAAATTATTCAGCTGGTCATCAAAGAAAAAGAAGAGCAGTGTGATCTCAACCACAGGGGTTGAATACATTGCCATGTCTGGATGCTGTGTTCAGATTCTTTGGATGAGATCACAGCTTACAGACTACGGTTTTGCCTTCAATAAGATTCCCCTGTATTGTGATAATAGCAGTGCCATTGCTCTCTGCTACAATAATGTCCAGTACTCCTGGTCCAAATATATTGACATACGACACCATTTCATTCGAGAGCAGGTTGATAAAGGTGTGGTTGAATTATACTTAGTGACGACGGATTATCAGCTTGCTGATATATTCACCAAGGGATTACCAAGAGAGCGGTTTGAATTTCTCCTCCCGCGTCTTGGTATGAAGAGAATGACCCGAAAACCCTTAAACGTCTCCAGGAAGGAGAAGAGGAGTAAAGGATGGTCTTCCTATATCCTATGTATATTTGTATATAATTAAACACAAAAACTAAATACAAAACTATAAAACCTATAAAAACCATAAAAATCAAAAAAATACAAAATACAAAAAATATTTTTCAAGACATGTCTTCTGTAAATCAATAACATTTACGGACCTAGAAATGTTAAATGAAGTTCGAGAAGAAGTTTAAACTATTTTAAAACATGTCTAAATGGCTTGCAGTTATTTCTGGCTGCAACTCGCTTTTCAATTTGAGGAATGCATGTCGCCAAAAAGACAGCTGTTCTTAACAATGGGTAATTAACTTTTCCCGGGCACGAATTACTTAATATCCATGCATCCAAGGTTTAATGTACATTTCAGTGCGTTTTTCCTCTTTCGAAAGAAAGTCTTCCTTTTATAACCAAATAATTTTCTTCTTAATTGATTCTTCAAAAATTATTTGTGTTAATCACGGTGGTAAAGTGTTGTTGGAAATTCATCAATTTTGGTTTTTCAAAATAAACTTTTCAACTCAAACAACGACTACAACTCTTTCAATAGAAAATGGGTCATTGTTTGAGGGGGAGAGTGATTTCAAGTTTATGGCATCAAACGGGGTTCTAGATCACATCATACAATTAATGGAAAAGGTTTTATTGTAATACGAGGTTATAATTAGAGGGGGAGTTATTTGTTTTTAACTCAAAGGGCCAAAATTGTCACTAGTTAAAGAGTTCAGGGACTTATGTGCAATATGCTAATTGTTTCCTAGCTCTATTAAACTTGAAGGACTAATATTGCCATTTCCCAAACTACTTTAACCTTAGAAAACCTTTAACCCGGAAATGTATGAAGTTAGAAACCTCAAGGACCAAAACTGCCAAATCCCAAACTAAGGGTATAAATAGGTAGCGATTTGGGTTTTTGGTCAAATCAGTTCAAAACCAGTCAAACCTTTTCACACTCTCTCTCTCCACGCAAATCGCCACCTAGAACGACTTTATTGATTCTCGATTTCTGTTGGATTTCTTACTAAGGTAACTCGAAAACTTCGTTCATTACTATTAGATGATGCCTTAGGTGAAATTAAACGATCCAAAACACACTTAAAATGTTTCATTCTCTAGGTCCGACCAAGTCTACATTCGAATCTTTAAATTTTATGGCTATGTGTTATATGGTGATTGGGTTAGGTGCGGATTGGTGTAGAGAACACTCGGTTAGTGCTAGATTAGGATAAATCTATCACAATTTGATGCCATGATATAGGTTAAGTTTGTTTTTCATTCGAAATGCCATAGAGTGTTTGGAATTGTGTTTTTAGTGTTGGGATTTGTTGTTTAGGATTAAATGATGCAAGTTTGATGTCCAAGTTTGATCCCAAATCTCTTAATGGTCCAATATGATGATTTTCGAGTATATGTTGACTTTTAATAGTCAACTGTTGTTGTTAGGTGTTGTTAGGTGTTGTTAAGTGTATATGTGTTCACGGAATCACTTAGGAATGTGTTAGAATCCTCTTATGCATGTCCCATAGTCTTGAAAATGGTATTCGAATGTGTTTGGTTGCGAGTTCATGATAGCGGTTTGATATATAGATGTTTGTCTGTTGGTATTATACTCTTGATAGCGGTTTGATGTGTTTAGCTTGATAGCGTTTGGTCTGTTTTGCTAGATAGCGGTTTGATAGGTTTTGCCTGATAACGATTTGAAGTAATTAAAATATTTTTAAGTCGTGCAGGCAAATCGCTACGAGGTAGCGGTTTGATGAAGATTATTTTTATTATTAAAATAATCCAAAACCGTTATTTCGAATTTTTCATAACTGGTAGCGGTTTGAATAAAATGTATATAATATTCGTAGTTGTTTGGTCATAGCAGTTTGATTAAAATGAATATAATATTCGTAGCTGTTTGGTCATAACGGTTTAATTAAAATGAATATAATATTCATAGCTGTTTAGTCATAGCGGTTTGATTAAAATAAATATAATATTCGTAGCTGTTTGGTCGTAGCGGTTTAATTAAAATGAATAAAATATTCATAGCTATTTGGTCGTAGCGGTTTGATCATTCCACTACATAGCGGTTTGATCATTTCCCTACATGGCTGTTTAATCATTCCTCTTCATAACAGTTTGATTAACTCTCCTCACAGTGGTTTGGTGTCTAGTGGGTAGCGGTTTGGGCCAAAATTTCAAGGTTTTGGCCCATTAGTCCCAATACCTTCTCTAGGCCCAATCCAAAGGCACAATTACGTTGTTAACACCCATCCAGGACTAGTTAACTTGTTTGTGTTCATCGGATGTCCTTGACCAACGTCGACTTAATCTCACCATAATCAATCAAAGCATGTCAATGTTCTCATCTAACATCAAAATATATGTCATGTCTGCCTGTCTTTGTTGATATCCTTGTGCAGACAAAATAGCTGATGAGAATGTCCCCGCTCCTGCTCCCACAAGATCTGATGATCAAATACTTCCATTTGCTGCATGGGTGCCCATTGGAAAGAGCAACTATGTTTTGGATCTTAAAAAGAAGCAAAAGAATCTAATCTTTCAGATCTCTGTTGATATTCTACAAAACACAAACTTCTTCAGGGCATTCACTACTTCTGCCTCGGTTCCAGCTATCTACATTCAACAATTCTGGAACACGCTTACATATGAGGCAAAGACTTGAACTTACAATTTTGAGCTGAGTGAAACTCGATTCATATTGGATGCTAATCTTCTGATGGAAGATTTAGAGATAATGCCTATTGATCAAGCTCACCAGTTTGTGTCACCTCCATCAGGTGATGCTATTATGGACTTTGTGAATGAACTAGGGTATACAGAGGTTATTCCTTTATGTCAAGAATGGCAGTAAATAACCTGTATCAGCCTTGGAGAGCGATATTGTCTATGATCAACCAATGTCTCACCGGCAAGACTTGTGGGCATGATAGGCCCAGGTATCCAGTTCTTCAGATGCTTTGGGGAATTATTACAAGTACTAATGTTGACTATGTTGAACTTGTGTGGGAAGAATTTGTGCAAGCTATCCAGACTTTTTTGAATGATAAGGCCAATATGGGCAGTCCAACTAAGAAGGGCAAGAAAGACAAGCCTCACGTTATTCCCTATTATCGATTCACAAAGATTATCATCTGTCATTTGGGAAGAATTCACAACATTCATCAAAGATAAGCATCTTCGTTTCATCTTGATGAAGAAGACCTCAGACTTGGTAATCTTAAATTCGTTTCCAAAGGCGAAGCCGATGAAGTTTTTGGAATGTCAATTCCCAACGAGCTGATCTCGAACAATATCCTGAATGCACCCTACTACAATGCATACTTGGAAATGGTCACAAAGCATGATCAGAAAGTTGCAACTAAAAAGGAAGGAAAGAGGAAAACTGCAAGTGCCAAGCAACCTAAGCCAAAACCTGTTATCGAGAAGTCAAGCAAACCAGCACCTGCACCGAAGGTAACCAAAGAAAAACCTTCTAAGGCCTCTACTTCTAAGCCACCCAAGCCGAAGCCTGCTAAAGAAAAGTCAACCAAGGATACACCACTACAAAAGGCCAGCAAGGGTAAAGTTGCAAAAGTTTGTAACGTGAAGAGCTTTTTCCAGCTAGTTGATGAACCTGATGAAGAACCAGCTCAACCTGAACCTGAACCTGAACCCGAACATCAAGATGAAGGTGAAGAATATGATATGGAACGTGCTATTTAGATGAGTCTGGAATCGTTTCAGGCACAAAGTTAAGCACATGTTGGCGGTGTGGCGATTCGAGAACCTATTGTAGAGGCCACCCGACCACTCCTTGTAGTAGAAGGCAAGGGTATAGCTATTGTTACTGAAGAACAAGATGTCCAATCACTGTTGGCCCTGCACACGCCAAAGAGGAGAAGCACCACAGACCAATTTATATTCCAAAGGCGGACTCCAGCTACTGAAGAGGCATCAACTGAACCCTCTGCACAACCACAAGATGACACATCTGCCAATATTGTTCGTGACTCTCCGTCTTCTGCAGATGCTGAAACAGGTGTTGGATCAGATAAGATAAACAGTGGAGGTGATATTAAGATTTTACAGATTGCTGAAGAACTAGGAGAAGATGTGGATAAGCAGGTGAATCAAGAGGAAAAGACTGCTGAACTTGATCAAGACTAGGCTGGATCAGACCCTCGTAAAACTCACGAGTCTCGACCTCCACCAGCACATGCATTCATGGATGAAGACCAGGCTGGACCATACCCTGGAATAAGCCGTGTGGCTCTTGCTGGACCAGAACCTGAGCCCACGCACAACGAATTTATGGCTAATTTGTACCCTAAGGTTCAAGAAAGTTTGAAGTTTCCGGCTGATGAACATGTCATCCTACAGGATCCACTAAGTTCAACCGGGACTCTCTCGTCAATGAAGAATCTGGAAGATACATATGCTATTGGGGATCAGTTCATTAATGACAAATCCACTGATGATGAACCGGGAAAACTCAACGTGGAAGCAGAAGTGGTGTCCATGGTCACTGTCCTAATTTATCAAGCGTCTTCCTCAGTTCTACCACTCTCCAAACCTATTATTGATCTCTCACCTCCTAAACCAACATCATCTACCACTCAAGCACCAATCTTTACAGCAACAACAATGACTACAACAACAACCCTTCTACTTCCACCTCCTCCACCACAACAAAGCATAACTAAATCAGAATTAGCTGAATGTGTCACGGCACTTGAAAAGAAATTCTCTGATTTAGAGCAAAAAAATAAGAATCTCGATAACACGACTCGGAATCTTGGATCTAGGGTCTTCACTTTAGAGCTAAGGGATCTGCCTCATAAGATTGATGAAACTGTCCGTGAAAATGTTAAAGAGGCAGTACAAATAGCTTTACAAGCTCCCTATAGAGATCGCTTCAGAGACTTGTCCAAAGAGGATATGAAAGAAATGATTCACCAAAGGATGTTTGAGAGTAGTACATACAAATCACTTCCGGAACATATCACTCTCTATGAAGCTCTGGAGGCATCTATGGCACGAGCACAGAGGGACGAATTCCTTGTTGATAAGGACAAGTCATGTAAGCGACACTGTGACGATCAAGACCCTCCTCCTCCTCTACCAGATTCAGATCTCAACAAAAAGAAATGACATGACTCTGGCACTTCTGGCTCCTCACAGCCCCCAGCTTTACAATCATCTTCCTGGAAGAAGTCTAACATTAGAGACACTCCTTCAAGCTCCTCTAAGTAACAATCCGGTCATCATTCTGAGAAACCAGTTGAAGACATACCAATGCCAGATACTGCTAATATATCTGATTTAGAGGACACTGATTCTATCCATCTACCAAAGATCAAGCCGAGGTCAGAATGGTTGAAGCCTATTCTAGAGGAAGACAGACCTGAAACTCCAGAACCTGACGGGTCCGTTCCTACGAATGATCTGCCTGAACCAGAGAATAACTATGCAAATGCACTCGCCAAATCCTATAACGATCCTGAGGAAAACAAGTTAATTCGAAATACTGGTAATATAGGATCATTCATCACATGATTTTGCAAAAGAATTAGGAAGAAGAAGCTCAGTAAGTCTGACTTGGAAGGCCCAACATACAAAGTAGCCAAAGCCTTTCATGAAAATAGCATCTCCCTATAATTCCAGATAGAAGAATTTCACTGAATGCTTACGGATCAAGTTGATTTGGTTAATCCTGAAGGCCATCGGTTGGTTCCTGGTGTGAGCAAACCTCTACCCCTAGGAGGACCTCCTGGTCAGGTAACCATTCAGTCACAATTCTTCTTTAATAAGGATCTGGAGTATCTGGTGTCAGGGGACAAAGGCAGAAGATCGGCATTGTCCATTTCCAAGCTGAATGCAGCTCAATATCTAGACTTTGGGCTTGAAGAACTAGTACCGTCACTCTGGATTAAGAGTGAACGTGAGTATGATATTAACGTTGCTTATGGTATCTCTCACTGGTGGTTCAAGCGTAAAGAATTCTACATCACAAGACACAGTGCCTCCCCTGATCGCAGCAAAGTCAGATCTCACATGCGGATTCTTAATGTTGTCAGTCTCAAGACTTATGAAAGATACGGGTATCCCATTTAAAGAGAGATTGTTCTTCGCAGAGCTGACTACAAGGAATACAAGATCTTAGAGGCTGACTTCAAAAATTTGCACCCGAAGGACTTTGAAGATATGTACTTGCTTCATCTTCAAGGTCAGCTTAATCATTTATCTGGTAACGACAGAGTTCATCTCTTCAACGCAGTCAACCTGTGGATTAGAAACATCGTCATCATAAAACGTATAAAATATCTGCAACTCGGGGTTGAAAGTTATCAGACAAAACTCAATCTCACTCAACCAGATTGGGATGCTTCTAACTTTCTGTTCAAAGAAGACTACACCATAGTCAGCAAGCCAAGGGCAGTAATCTACCGAGACAGGAATAATCAGAAAAAGATGATGCGAGAGATTGAGGTGCACAAGTTTAGTAATGGCACATTGCAAAGGATTCTGGACAAGCTGGATCACATGGTTAAAGACTTCAAGTTGTACGAATACAATAAGGGCATGGAAACAAGAATCTGGTTCGAGGACGATCAAAAGAGGAGTAAGGATTTTATGGAGGTGATCGAGAGGAGGCTCAAGATTAGGAGAATCTTCAGGAGTCTCGAAAGCTTTGTTGGTGGACGGCTAAGAGATGTTGACTACAGACTTATCCAAAGAACGGAATGAATTCATCCTTTCAACACTCAGGTCAATATCATCTTATTGTGTATACTATATCTTGTACATTATTATAAGTATGTAGTATATCTTTATGTGTTTAGTGTCAATGTATAAATTTTTCATGAGTTTGTTGTTAAACTCAAAATCTTTCAAAATTATTATACCTGTCACTCACACGTACCCTCATAGATTAAGGGGAACATTAATATGTTCTCCATTCGGCTTGTGAATAATCAACACATTTTTCTCCCAGTTTTCCAACATATTCAAATCCATTGGTATCCAAAATATCAACGGGCTTAAAATTTTTGATAAGGGGAGAAAATGTGATTTAAATATGAAAACTGATAAAAATTGTGATTTTGTAGACTCATGTGTATACTCCTCCCTCCTTGTGCTAAACATTTTTGTTTAATCGATGCACGTGTTGAGGGGGAGCATTTCTGAAATTTTAAAAATAATCGAGGTACTAAAAGCTTTAATATTTATATCACAAGTACCTGATTGAGTTTTTTCAATTGGTTTTATGACAAGATGAACTGTACCAAAAGGATCGACCATGTATTTAAATTTTATCAGATTTATAAGGTTGGTAAGGTTAGGTATTAGTTCCCATGATCTTGCTAGTACTAGAGGGATCTACCCAGGGACAATCCACTAGTTAGTGTAGAAGTCCTTAGGTATGATATAAAAAGGAGTAAAAGTAAGAATAAGGGAATAGTGTCGACTGAGATGGAGCTAGAACTGGAACAAACCCAACAAGATTCTAGTCATGAAGTCTCGGTAAGTACTGAAGGGGTTGAAGAATGAAAAATAAATGTAAGGATAACGGGTGTAAAGAAAGAAGCCCTCCATACACTTAGACAGAAACTGGGTCAATACATCTGCTGTCAGAATCATAATGATGATTGTTGCCATGGAAGACTGATATCATAGACCCAGTGATGCAATGCACAATCCTCCCTATCCACTCAGAATCTCTCAAAATATTTCTGTTTCATTTCTCACAGAGACTAAACACGTTATCTATTGACTTTCTCACTCTGAGTTAGTTGATATTTAAAAGGTGGTAGTCCGCTCCAACTTCTGATCACTAAAACCAAAACGCACAATTGAGTCTAGAGCCAAGAGATCATTAATTAATCTCATTAGGACACTATTCCATATTACTTGTTCTTCACACAATGTGAAAACAAGGGTTATCATAAGAGTCCTACGTATTATCATTATGGTTTTGCTAGAACATCCGAGTGATACTTATGTATTTACAATGAAGATGGAAATCCTGCTTGAGCCAACATCAAACAAGCTCATGGTAGGTGACTTCTGAGATCCTTAATGGGTCAAACTTGTGACACTGGATATCGAATCGGTCCAGATTATGAATTGATGATTGATGAATTTTAATAAAAGCTTAACACTCTCGATGTGTCAAAAAACACTTTCTCAAGTGACACGTCGATTGATTTTCAAATCAATTTTCCTCTTTAATCGGTAAGATAGTAACTAACCAATTCACTCTTATCGTGCTGTCTGCTTTGAGACGTTCCAATTAAGAGAACAGGCAAGCAAGGAGATTCTGATGTTTATACATTGGAAAATCCGACACTTATACTGGAAATCCTGTCAAGGAGATTCTTCTTAAGATTGAATCTACCTGATCATAGGTCGGTCCTCATAGGATCTGGAGGTTAATCCAACCAAACTTGGGCGAACGACAAAGCCATATTCGTCCACAAGCTTTATTGCTAACTGTTTTATTACAGGTTCAGGTAAAGATGGAGATGGAGATACCTTATTCTAGTGGAGTCAATTTCATAACCATATGCTCATACTCGACCGATACGTCTAAAGTCCTTATGAAAGCTCTAGTATATATGTCAAAGCTTTCGCAACTCTGATATCAAACTCCTCTCGAAGTGATCAAGTATTAATGTTAAAGGAACTTCAAAAATGACGAATAATCAAGCTTTTACCATCAAGAATGGTATGAGCATGCCGGTCCAGTTGTCACAAGCATAAGACGGCGAAAGACCACAAGTTAATGATCAGAGATTAGATTTGGCTGATGATCTCAAAGAAGCTCAAGATCACATATCAAGTTTAATCACAAGCCACAAGACAAAGATCACTACTTCAATGTAGGGGTGAGCATACGGGACCGAAGACCGGACCAGACCAAAAAACTGGACCGGACCGACCGGACCAGACCGAAGGTATTTCGGTCTGGTCCTCGGTCCGGGGTTTTCGTTACTTT
>BQNB010048450.1:0-42558 GCA_026074375.1 Tanacetum coccineum
TGTATAACGGTATTAAGTGTCGTCTCTCTAACTAAGGATATGCCTATTCTGAGCATACTAACTGTATTGAGCAATCACGTCAGTTCACAATAGATTCCTGCATCGACCGGTCTACAACTAATTCCATCTCTAGGCCTGATATTGTTTTATCCGATGTCCTATATAAATTAATAAAAAAACGTACGTAAACAAAACAACGGGAAATGAAATTACCTTTATGTTATATCAGCGAATGTAGCTTTTAGTTGCAACAATTTCCCTTATTTTGCTGAAGATCATCCAAAATGTTGGTATCAAAACATGTTGCAAAGCAACCTGCAAGGGAGAATTGCAGATTCTTTTCAGAAGTAATGCGTCAAATTTAGGTATTTCATATCAGATTTTATATAATGCTACGGGTAAATCGACCCATTTATAGATAAAGGGTCAAAATTTACATCTTTAGATCACACATTAGGAGGCAAAGGACCATACAGTTTCGCAAAAGTAATCATTCGCTTGTTAATGAGTTCGGTAATCCTGCGTTATACAGCTTGTATATGGGCACGCCTGATGCTGATTATCTGTTTTTGGCATTTTCTTCTTTCTTTGCATCATCCTGCAACAAAACACATACGTAGTTTATCAGCAAGTAAAAAGAGAAAACTAAGTGAAAATATTTCACTAGAAAAAACGAAACCAAAAATTTACGTGAAATATGAAGCCACGTTCTCGACATTGTTATGATCGTCTACACAGTTACAACCACCATGGTATACTCCTGATAAGTGCTGATTCAACAATCCGCTCTGAACAATTATGTCACAAAATTTAGCTAAGTGTACGGGTATGAATGAGTGTATTGCATGTGACGAAAACTATTTACTTGCAACAATAGCAGAAAGTACAAAATGAAAGAACCGATAAAATTCACCTGCATATACATGTTAATAATTCCTTGATATAAGATGGACATTATTGTTCAGGACGCAAAACCACACGACCACTTAAACAACATTAGATGCAGTCCTATCCTCTAACGACTTAAAAAAGATCTCCCTAGAAGATGCTTGACAAAAACTCGACGATGACTCTGGTTGACACAAATGGCCACCAAGGTTCGCAGCAGCCGCATTAACGACATCAGAAATATTTGTCAAAGACGTTAAGCGGAAACTCGATGATGACCTGGTTTCACGCAAACGACCGCCAACGTTCACGGCAGCCGCATTCAGATTGACACATTTCATATTAAACGTACCACCAGATTCACTAACTAATTTTCGTTTGACTTTCATATTTAAATGCGACAGTAGTATGGTAAAAACAAAAAAAAGGGCCGAGTATTTGGCAAAAATAAAAAAGGACTTCATAAAGAGGGCCGAGTATAAGGAACCAATCCTGCTAATGATTCCAATAGCACAGAAGAAACATATGTAAAAGCCTTTACTTTCTCATAGTACAAAATACAACTTTTAGTGCAGAAGCTACGAGTGACTACTATAACATTATTATTCAAAACCGGCCCCTAGTAAATCATCTACTGATCCTTTCCTCTGTGTACATGAAAATACAGTATCTTTAAACATGGATTTGAACCAGGGTTAGGACTCAATCATTCATCAAAGATTATATTAAATCTCAGCTGTTGATGTAACGTGTGTCAGGGTGTATAATCACCAATGCGGGTGATCATCTTCAAGGGTTTAGCGAGGGAGAGGCTTCCAATCAGGTTTCTCATCCCAATACATGTCATTATATATGTGAAATGGAGTGTGACTGTCCACGCAAGTCGTAACACCAAATTCCAACATATCGTTTCACCCAGTTCCTAAACTTGTCCTTTGCCTCATCAGATAAAAAAGTTCAATGATTTACAGTGCCATGATGAGTAAAAGTTCATTCCAAGTGCCCAGTGAATAGTAGCATATGATCTAAAAGACAATATGTATATGAATTTCGTGCATCCAATGGGCGGATCTGTAATGTGTACATTTTAAACGTAAGTCAAACAGGTTGGGTTGGATTAGGTTGACCCACTAGCTTTTTATCTCTTATTTTGATTGTTTCTAAATAGATATGAATTATTAGATTGTGATTATAAAATCAATTATTACAATAACGAACCAATTTCATTATAAACTTTTTTAAAATTCCTAATAAATGATTATCTCATGGCTACTTATAACCTGCTCAACTGCTTTCTCTGTTACTCCAAGTTTTAAAAATTGACCCACTATGCCTAAAAATGAACCATTTGACCTGTTATTCAACCCACCTATTTTGCCACCTTAAGTTAGAGCTATTGATTTTGTTTACCTGCTTTGAATTGTGATTGATCCTATTAGAAGTCTCATGTGAACTCGAACTTTCTTCGCCATCTTCCATGGGGTCTTACTCTTTCTTGACACCTTTTTCAACGAAAAAGGTTGAACCACACAAATCACGAAAAAAAAAAAATTTCTTCCTTGAAGCAAGTCTTGACCTTTTACCAGTCATATTGGTTTGTGTCGATACTCTGGGCGTGCTGACCACTAATGGAGAGTGATCTCTCTTTTCGTCTTGATGGGTAATGCGGTTGGAACCCCGCTATCAGGTGCCTTCAACCCAAGACCGAATGTATGGGACAATTTACTCGGACATTCTTCCCAATTATGGTCCAGGACTATTTAATGGATTATCAAAAGATATGCAACATTACTGGGAGACTTCCATCCAACCAATCAACATTTACAAAACTTCTATAACGGGCTATTTAAACAGAATCTTTGAACCATAACAAGGGTGAATTGTCTATGTTGAAAGTAAGCAAGAGCATAAGACCCGCCACATAAACTATTCTTAGACATAGACTCACAGCTAAAGCTCAAATAATGGAAATAAATGTCAAGAGGTTGCACATAATTTTAAATTTATTCAGTCTCCACCCATTGGGTAATTTATACAAAACGTGGCATATGTAACTAATGCACCCTTAGTGAAATTTTGTTTACATTTTTCCTCAATAACAAGTCAAGTGTATATTAATACCATCAAAGATCGTAATTGCTTATGAGACAACGTTATTCTTGACCTATTAAAACGCCATAGAATTACCGACAATTAAGAAGCCTCTATTTTAAAAAGATACGTAATTCACCATTTTTTTTGCATGTTTTGGTTACTACTAAGGAATCTATACATAGGTATCGACGGATGTACCTTGTTCAAGCACAGCGACTTGATGAGGTATTGCTGCTATGAATCCATACCTCCGCACTGTCACAAAAAGTTCTAGGCATTTTTCTACTACTATAGTCGCTGCTGATAGCTTGCAGCTGCACCTTTATATCGTGTGATAGAAAGAAGACTTGATTTGGAGAGAATGTTACTTTTCTAGCGTTTATTATTAATAATAAGTATAACCCATATCACTAACAAATGAGGCTTATGAGCTTATTATCTATAAGCAATAAAATGCTTATAAAACATAAGCCTAAACCCATAACATAAGCCTAAGCCCAAAACATAACCTTAGACAAACACTGCTGAAGTATTATAGAGCCCTTATGTTAAGTAACGTAAGATGTAAGATCGTGAGCAGACAAGGAAATATCTGGTCTCCTAGGTGTTAAGTAGACTAGTTTTCAACTAGTCTCTGATAGTAGAAGAGGCAATCTTGGCCCAAACAGACAAAACTGGGTCAATTTGGAATACTTATGGTTAATCGTTTGGTTTGTTCCGGCGATGCAACATATCCAAACTGGTCGAAATAGACCACAACTAGAAAGTGCTTACGAAGAATTTGCGGGTAAAAACAGTCGGGAAGAGAGTGGTTCTGTATTACCACAAACACTTATGTTGACCTTCCTTAAAAATTAAAAAAAATAAAAAAGAATAATAGCATCAGAAACAGCACATAACCCTAAACAACACACTCCAAACCAGTTTCTAAATTTGACTCCAAACAAAATAGCAATAATCACACCATTGTGAAAATCTCTTAGTAGAATACCGCTGGAAAACAGCCTTAAAAAAAACTTGCATGGTATGCTATGAGTTACTCATTCGTTTTTAACTACTGATATCTGTGAGATTCCACCTATAATCCATAAAAGCATGTAACAACTACGCTTTGACCATAACCAACTATTTTCTAAATAACTAATTTAAGAAGTAAGTATATAACATATATCTTAAGTATTTTACAAAGAGAAAAAACTGACCTTGAATGCCTTTTTGTATGCAGCCTGTATAAAGTTATTCCATCTTCTAATACTGTCTTTACCAAATTAGGTAGCAGACTCCTTTACATTTCAAAGGAAGAAACTTAGGTTACCATTAGCACAACTGCAAGTACATATGATAGAGGTGGCAAAATAACTATATAATAGATAAATTCAAAAGGTACTAACCTCCAAGTCTTCCAGCATTAAACGCCTGTTCTGTGACTGGGCTTCCAGCCTCTTTAAAGCATATTCAGCCCAAACACGTTGTGAATCAATGAACTCGCTCTCACATGCCTGTTGAATACAAAAAAAAAGTCAGGAGACCAATGACCACATAAGATTTTATAACATCTACCGGATCTAATACATGTATATAACGATAAAAATTTAGGATCAGCTGGTCTTTCTCATGACTCATACCACTCCTGAAGTGGCTATTTTTCTATCCACCATTATGTTTGCAAAAGGTTCAACTCGCTATCCTTACCTTCCTCGTATTTTGGGTCGGATTGTCCTTCAACAATCTTCTTATCAAGTAATATGTCCGAGCTGGGCCAATCACGTACTCTTAGTCACGGTTGATCCCATAGACCTCCATCTCCTCTTCACTGTCAGCATTTGACCCTTCGGAGTTCTCTTCATCAGATCAAAAATTATGAGAAAGCGATTTTACTCCATAGGTTTCCTTCTTCAACCAGAAGCCAATATGATTTTTTTCATTTTTTCATTCGGTCTGAACTTTACATGTGGCTAAGAACGGACGTCCAACAAGAAGTGGGGACATCAATGTTACATAGTAAGTCCATAATCATGAAGTCTGCTACGAATGTGAGTTCACCCACCTGTACCTTGATGTCTTCAACCATCCCTCTGACCCTCTAGGGTAACATATGAGTTTGATGAACGAGAGATTAACAAATATCGATGGATTTTATGTAGCCCAGATATAATTGTCGATATAAATGGAAAGGCATGACATTGACCCCTGCTCCTAAATCGACGAGATTTCTTCAAAACATTTAAATCGGCGGGGAAACCCTGACCCGGTGCACCCCTTTTAGGTGCCGAGTGACCTCTTAGGGGGTATTTGTCTAAGCTTATTTGCTGTGCTTGAAGTCTAAAGGCAGAAGATGATTCACTACAGCATGCATGGTACCCTAAGTCCTAACTGTGAGAATCATATACAAAAGACCCTAGCTACAATTAGGCCAAAATTCTAGACTCGGAAAAGAGTAAAAGTAGCAATGCCACAGCAGAACATGGACAATGACATAAGCTATATGTATTCGCTGAGCATAAATGCGATGCTTGTATTACTCTATTAGTCAAGTGACAGCAACCTCTACAAAGCAAAGCATAGATCCTAGATAAAAAAAAAATCACAAGTGAAGATATTCTTAAAAAGCTAAAATAATCTTCTATAATATCTTCACCCATGAAGAAATTCCTAAAAACTTAAATCGAACGCGGCTAAGACCAAAACATCAATCCTCGATATAAAATTTCATGGGTGAAGATATTCTTAATAAACTAAAATAATCTTCTATAATATCTTCACCCGTGAAGATATTCACAAAACTTAAATCGAGCGCGACTAAGACCAAAACATCAATCCTCGATAAAAAAATTCACGGGTGAAGATATTTTTAAAAAACTCAAATAATCTTCTATAAAATTTTCACGCGTCAAGATATTCCTACAAAACTAAATAATCGTATATAAAACAGCAGTATCTTGTATTTTTTGCAACTCTAGTATAAATATAATATGACTAAGACAAAAGCATCAATCCTTTCTTAAAATTTTTACACACGAAGATACTATTACAAAAACTTAAGTAATCGGCTATAAAACATCAATATCTCCTAACCGGACGCCGCAGCCAACACCCGACATTAAGATCAAGACAGTAACCGGACGCTTAATTTCAACTAAAATCGAAACACGAAGGCAACATAACAAATAAACAATGAATAACATAGAGCATAATATAACATCTTCACATGTGACAAGATCTAACATTTACAAAACATAAAAATAAATAAATAATCAAAATTACAAACCCTAAAACAAGTAAAAATAGTAATTAATTGAAAATAATTACCACTATTAGCATTGGAACAACGTTTCAAACAAATTAAATACGGTGTTGATTAATCAATTGAGATTCCGGTGGTTATTCCGGTAGCGATTCCAGTAGAATACGGTTATTAGAAGGTGAACAACGGTTGAAGACTGTTGTAGAAGGTGAAGCGAAATTTTGAAGGAGTAGTTGTGGTTCGATCTGGCAGTAAATCGGTGGTTGAACGACGGTGGTAGTGAGGGATGTGGTGGAGGTCGGTGGTGATGGTGCTAAACTGGGTTTGTGTTCTTGAAAGTGTTTCTGGTGGTTTCACATTCAAACGGGAAAAGTGTGTATTTTTTTTTCATTTTATATAGTAGCTTTTTGAAAATTAAAAGACGGAAATACCCTTACTAACATACTTAGTGTAAATTTTGGATTAATCTATACCCTTAGATCAAAAAAAAGGAGGGATGAATGGAAGGCTAGGATTCCTTCTTTACTTCTCACAAAAATTAGCCTTCTCACTTGAACGCGCCCCTATAAAAATATATTTAAATAAATTTATTATCTAATTTTGGTACTAAATATCGCATCACATTGAAAAATTTTAATGCATCACAGTGTAAATTTTACTGCATCACTGTGTATATATTACTGCATTAAATTATACCAAAAACTTTTATGCAAATAAACCCATGGACTTTGTGGCCAGTTTAATGAACCACTACTACAGGTCTTATGTCATGTGAATGCATCATTCTAAATCTACGAATAGTTATAAAAGACGAAAACCGATAAATTTAAAAAAAACATTAGGGTATATAAAGTGTCTAATTTAACTCTCCCATAGATTTCGTATTTAAATATACAATTTAATGCAGTAAAATTTACAATGTGATGCACTAAAATATCCAATTTAACGCAGTAAAATTTACACTGTGATGCAGTAAAATATATAATTTAATGCAGTAAAATTTACAATGTGATGCAGTAAAATATACAATTTAATGCAGTAAAAATTACACTGTGACGTAGTAAAATATACAATTTAGTGTAGTAAAATATACAATTTAGTGCAATAAAATTTACAATTTGATGCAGAAATGTGATGTAGTAAAATTTACACTGTGATGCAATAAAATATATAATTTATTGTAGTAAAATTTACACTGTGATGCAGTAAAATATATAATTTAATGCAGTAAAATTTACACTCTGATGTAGTAAAATATATAATTTTAATGCAGTAAAATTTACAATTTAATGTAGTAAAATATTTAATTTAATGTAGTAACATTTAAAATGTGATGCAGTAAAATATACATATTAATGCAGTAAAATTTACACTGTGATAAAGCAAAATATATAATTTAATGCAGTAAATTTTACACTGTGATGCAGTAAAATTTACTTAGTGATATAGTAAAATATACAATTTAATGCAGTAAAATTTACAATGTGATGCACTAAAATATACCATTTAATGCTGTAAAATTTACATTGTGATGCAGTAAAATATACAATTTAATACAGTAAAATTTACACTGTGATGCAGTAAACTATACAATTTAATGCAGTAAACTTTACAATTTGATGTAGTAAAATATACAATTTCATGCAGTAAAATTTACATTGTGATGCATTAAAATATATAATTTAATACAAAAAATTTTACACTGTGATGCAGTAAAATATACAGTTTAATGAAGTATAATTTACAATGTGTTGCAGTAAAATATACAATTTAATACAGTAAAATTTACACTGTGATATAGTAAAATATACAATTTAATGCAGTATAATTTATAATTTGATGCAGTAAAAATTACATTGTGATGTAGTAAAACTTACAATCTGATGCAGTAAAGTATACAGTTTAATGTAGTAAAATTTACACTGTGATGAAATAAAATATATAATTTAGGGGTGAGCATCGAAGCGAAATGGACGGATGAGGACCGTATTCTGTCCAAAACGCTACCTGACCGAGACGGGCGTAATGGTCGATACCGGTATGGGTCGGTCAGGTCCGGACCGATTTCGGTCCGGTCCCGGTCTACAAGGTCGATAATCGTGGGTAGTTTTGTCCGGGAACGGCGACCGGACCGAAAAACGAACATTTAACTAATGCATGACCGAGGACGGACCAACAATACGTTCGGTCCGGTTCGGTCGGTACTCACGGTTTTTTCCGGTTCCGGTCCGGGTCGTACGGTCCGTTAAGCTCACCCCTAATATAATTTAATGCAGTATAATTTAATGCTGTACAATTTGCACTATGATGCAGTAAATACAATTTTAATGCAGTAAAATTTATAATTTGATGTAGTAAAATATACAATTTAACGTAGTAACATTTAAAATGTGATGCAGTAAAATATACAATTTAATGCAGTAAAATTACACTGTGATGAAGTAAAATACACAATTTAATGCAGTAAATTTTACACTGTAATGCATTAAAATTTACTTAGTGATGCAGTAAGTAAATATAAATTAAATGCAAGTTAATTTAACAATGCGATTGCACTAAAAAATTATTAATTACAATTTTAATGTAGTAAATTTTACACTATGATGCAGTAAAATTTACATAGTGGTGCTGTAAAATATACAATTTAATACAGTAAAACTTACACTGTGATGTTATATACAATTTAATGCAATAAAATTTACAATTTGATGCAGCAAAATATACAATTTCATGTAGTAAAATTTGCATTGTGATGCATTAAAACATACAATTTAATGCAGAAAAATTTACACTGTGATGCATTAAAATATACAATTTAATGCACTAAAATTTACAGTGTGGTGCATTAAAATTTACAATGTGATGCCGTATTTAGAACCAAAATCAAATAATAAATTTATTAAAATTCCTTTTTAAAGGTAAAATGTATTAAATAAAATAAAGGTTAATTACCACAAAAAAGACCAAGAAAGGTACTAATTAAGACAAACCCCTAATTATAAATGTTACTGCGTCACATTGTAAATTTTACTGCATCACGGTGTATATGTTGTTGGGAATTATTGATTTGATGATACAAAAGAACTTGCTCAAAAGGATAAAGAATGAAACAGAAGGATCAAAGTCGACAATGTTGAATTCTACAAAGATGAATGATTTAGAAGATCTGCTTAAAAAGATAAAAGATTAGGAAAGATTTAGTTTTCTAATACATCAGACTTCCTTTGTAAGTCTTATGGACTCCCTATATAAAGAGATCCGTAGACTTTGTTTATATGTGTGTTTTCTATAGACGTCTAATGTGTTTTAAGGTGTTTTAATCATGTAGTCAGGAAACACCAGGCGATCTCACCACTGGAGATCGTCTTAGCCCTAAGGTCAAGGTGTTCTTGATCCCTGTTATAGGTTGATAACCGTTCTATTCTGATCGAATAGAATTAGGGCTTGATGTGAATGTTAACCTTTGTGGAAATAAATTGTTTGTATCGATGGAATGGGATAGCCTGACGTGTGAATCTTGGAACCTCTGAAACCAAATCTCCATTTGTCTTACGTCGCCTTACTGCTACTCCCGAGCAGGCTCAGGAAATCTCTGGCATAAAGGGATGCGTAACCCGCTCAACTCTAACTCAACCTGGGCCTCTCACACCTGTCTTTGTCTCATCTCGATCATGAGCCTCAACTACAACTCTAGCATCAATCCCTCTATCCCTAAGAGCATCTGCGTAAGCAATACACTCGTCAATCTTTGCCTGAATCTCTGGATCACTATCCTGCTCTAAATGAGGCTCATCACTAACCCTGACAATAGCATTATCCCTCAAACTAATCTATCTAAGATCAACTCTACGTCTGCCTAGATACCAGAATCCTTAACTCTCTTAGGCGATGGTATCATATTAGCACGGACATGAGATAAAGCTCCGGATACAGGTGATAATGCAGGTATAGACGTCGTGGGGGACCTACGCTCCTCTTTGCGAATGGGGCCCCGCAGAAGTACTCGGTAAATCTGGTGAAGAATGATCTGACAATGAGTGTCTCGAAGAAGAATCAGATGAAGCATCTAAATGAAAATCTGATGATGCCTCTGATGACAAATCTGAAGAAGAATGATCGGCAGAAAGTCTCACAAGCAAAGACGATAATGGGTACGGGCCTCCAACCTCTTCCTCGCAGTTCATCTGTTTTACCGGCCTATTAGATGGTTATCGGTTACGTCGACCATGAGGAATAGGCTGTCCAGGTGATAGAATCATAACCCGACGACGAGGTATGATAGGTGATCTTTGGGTAGAAGTAGTAATCTCAGTGAAAGGCGTATCATGGGTAGGTGATGGTGGTGTATCTGGTGTATCCTGTCGGTGTGTCAACATCGATGTTAAAAATGGTGAGATAGTGGTAATGGTGGTAATATGGTCTGATGATGGAATCCTCTGTTGGATCAGACTTTGAATCAGATGCAGGTGAGTAATAAGGGAGAAGATGGTGTCTTTAGTCTGGGGTATGGTGGTATAGTAGTTGCTATGATAGGTGTCTCTGTGGGTATCACTGGTGTGTCAGTCTGAGTAGCAGGTGAAGTAATCATGGTGTGTGGTATCAAGAATCTAGTGTTGGGGGTAGTACCGAACAAGATCACTCATCCAGCCGGTGTCCCTTCCATCTTGATGAATCTGAAGAAATCGAGTATAACTGAAATAACCATAACTGCACAAGCAAAATTCCATATAAATCATCGTTATATCAACCATGCATGACTGCAAAAATATGAATGGGTGAGAGGGGTAACTGGATGAATGCAAAATGAATGAATGAATGAGTCATCGAGCACGTCATGATAGGATGAAATAAGAAACACTTAGAAATATTAGGTATACTTAGTATTTAATACATATGTATTATTTACGTAGCACTTAGTTATGTATATGTACTATGTAAGGTCACGTAAGGCACATAGTTGCTGCAAAGTAGAGCGAGAAGCACATCTTCTCGATCGGCGAATCATTCTTCTTAGGGCCCTGTAAGACCGATAATACACGGCCTGCTCCTGCCCTGAATTAGATCGAATTGGGGCATAGGGGATGATTGTAGATAGACCATCAGCATAAGAAATTCTCGTAAACCAAGAACCATCAAGCAATTTCATGCTTTTGTTCCTAATTGGGTAAACCGGCGCATTCGCCTTTACACTTCCACTTGTTTTGGGAAGTACTCCGGCCTCCTCTGAAGGATATACTGGGAAATGCGATTCGTCCTATAGTCGTCTTCTTTGTTCGATAAATGCGCAGTGGAAAGGGATGCTAGTCGGCTCAGAGAAGTTGTAGGCCCCAATAAAAAAGATCAAGAGTGATTCCTCACCTATCCTGTCAGGGGCCCAGTTGAACGCTCGAGTATAGATTCCCTATGCTCATTGTTTTGTCACACCCCCAGACGGGGCCTGGACGGAATACGTGTCCGGAGGCGTGACTTTATTGAGCATCTCAAGTACAAAGCATAAAGAACGACCTCTAAGGGTACGTTTTAAAAATAAACACTGTTGCAAAGTTTTAAAATAATAATAATAAGTTTTACATCGATTAAATTTAAAAGATTCAAAGTTAAAATGCGGAAGCTGAAATAAGTTCAACAACGGTATTTAAAGACATAGATAAATCTCTGGTAAACCGGTACAGGCAAATAGACTTCACATAAGTCAATCAACAGCATCCATGCTAAGCACATGAGAAAAACATGCTTAAAACGTCAACATAAAGTTGAGTGAATTCATAGGTTTAGTTCAAACGTTATTATAGTGGACCATAAGATATCAACACGTATGCGACAGTTATAACAGATACAACTTCACATAAAAAGTATTTACGTTGCGCTAAGCTCATGACACCGAAGCTAATTACGTTTATAGCATAGTATATTGCTAGGTTGAAACAAGCCCCCGAGGTAACTGACCAAGACTACCTTCTTAAGTTTCGACATGGTATATATCCGTTTATCGGGAGCCCCGTGGGTAGTGAGCGCTACTCACCCGGATAGGGATAATTAGTCCCAATAGATCTATTTATAACACTCGCGCTCCCTCGACCGGTCCTCTAATCAAATATTGACGGTTCATGATAAGCGGGGCCAGAAAAAAAAAAAAAAAAAAAAAAATAAAAAAAAAAAGAAAAAAAAAACAAAAAAAAAAAAAAATAGTGGTCTAAACGCTTACTTAGGCAACACGCAGACAGGGAAAATCTCACGCAAAGTACTTGTATCCGGTTTTAAAAACAAGCAATGTTTCTCACCCCAAGTTATAAAACATTTATTCAAAACTAGTAAAGAGTGGGGCTTATGAACTCACTGTATACGTGGTTATTGGCTCAAAAGAAATCAAACAAGGTGAAAATGAATCTCACGGTTCTAGCGACAACCTATCATATAGTCGTCGTTTAAGAATGATGTACAACGAATAACGCTTAACGCAAGAACTGATCATCCGAGCACGAGTAGACACGGCGTATCCCTTTTTAAAACGTACTTTCGAAAGTTATAAGTTTTGACAAGTCTCGACACTTCAAAACATCTTAGAAAATATTTTTCGTCCTTTTAGTGTATTTTTTGACTTTTAGACATTTCGTCCTTTTAGTGAATTTCGACTTTTAGTATATTTACATCTTTAGTATCCTTTTTCTTTTATTGTGTTTCGTCTCTTTTAGTGTATTTTGTCTTTTAGTGTATTTCGTCCTTTAGTGTATTTTGTCTTTTAGTGTATTTCGTCTTTTAGTGTATTTCGTCCTTTAGTGTATTTCGTCTTTTAGTGTATTTCGTCCTTTAGTGTATTTTGTCTCTTAGTGTATTTCGTCTTTTAGTGTCCCGACACTTCAACGTTGACTCGATAACTAAAAATGTTGACCTAAACTCGACACTTACGTTTTTCTACATTTTATCATAAGTTTGATAAATAAAGGTATATTTTCGACGCTTTTATAAAGTTTACGAAATTTCGGCATGACCTTTCTAAAAATATAGACTTTCCATTTTTTTATCAACCTCGACTCGTGAAACTATCTATTTTACAAAGTACATCTTTTATTGACTCGCAAGTATATCCGATATATTTTCGACAACACCCCAAATATCGCAACAAGTCCGTTCTAAACCTAAACCTCTTCGACATTCAACCTACGCTTACAACAAATCCAACATCTACTTAATCTTTTCGCCAACGATATTTAACTCAACATACGATAAATCTTTAAGTAAACGATATAGCCGTAGCAATAGCAATATATATATCAACATAGTCATAATGAACTTTTAAATGCAAAAGTACAACTACTTTTTATTTTCTTCCATTTATAAAGAAAAATATATTAAACTTTGAGACTTGTAGTTTTTATAGAAAACTAGATAATGGTTTTCACAACGATCCGCTTTGTATACCTTGTTCAGGATAACCATACGAATGCAAAAGTACAACTTATTTATGAAAAGTAGAGATGACTTACAAAGAAGCACAACAAAAGGTGGATTAGAAATAAAAAACAACCCAAACGTTGTTTTACAAATTACCCGGATGAACTAACAATCAACACGAACAATATATCTTCAAGTGGATGATCAAAAATTAAAAACAAGTGGGTTTGTGTGTGCTTGGTGTTTCGGCAAAGGGAGGGAAAAGAAAGAAAGATGAAGTAAAGTTTAATGTGTGTGTGTATGGAATGAACAAATGAAGATGATATGGATTATATACCAAAATGTTTACTTCACACACTACTAGTGTGTGTGTGTGTACCGAAATCAAGACAAAGAGCCAAGGGGACCAAAATGATCCACAAATCACATTTCACCTAGTACTAGTCCTTTCCATAAACCTTGCAAACTTGTCTAGTGATTTGATTTTGAAATTTTTGAATCCTATGTATACATGTGTATGTGTAACCGGTTATGCATAGGCCAAAAGGGGGACCAAAAATATTTTTCCCACTTTCTAGGATCACTAGTGCTCTTTTGTGAATTAATTTCCAAGACTTTGCATGCACATGTATAAGTATAAATTAAATGCGAAGCACGTAAGTAACGAAACGAGTAACGGTATCACGAAAAATTACGAAATTTTAAATATTGCTTAAAAACATAAAAACGCGGATATTGCCAAAATACTACAACGTTTGGTGTCCCGGTTCGCTCCCGGAGACGATTCTCAGATAATAACGAAACAACTTCCCGGTTAAACGGTAAAGCTAAACGAAACATTTAAAAATTCAAATTACTACACGGAAACGGCTAACTTATTGAACGGAAATTCTCGGGTTGTCACATTCTTTCCCCGTTAAAGAAGCTTTGTCCTCAAAGCTTAGGACGCAACCTCTGCAGCGGGTGCAGAGTTGGTGAAAAGGTGCGGGTATTTCTTTTGCATTTGGTCTTCACGCTCCCAGGTGAACTCAGGACCTCTCCTGGAGTTCCAGCGCACTTTGACAATCGGAATACGACTCTGCTTCAGACGCTTGACCTCACGGTCCATAATCTCGACAGGTTCTTCAATGAAATTCAATTTGTCGTCAACTTGGATCTCATCCAATGGTATAGCAAGTGGTGAGCAAGCGGTTCATCAGCCATGCATTTCTTCAATTTCGAGACGTGAAACGTACTATGAACTATACTCAACTTCTCTAGAAGTTCTAGACGATAGGAAACGGTTCCTACTTTGGCAATGATCTTAAAAGGGCCCAATGTAACGAGGTTTCAGCTTTCCCACCCGTTTGCCACGAAACGTATCACTCCTTTCCAAGAGATACATTTAGCATGACCCTTATCTCCTACATGAAAACTTAATAAGGTTTCCGTCTTAACAATCGGCATAGCTCTTTTGACGATCACGGGCGGCTTGGATATGGCTCTTGATTTGAACTATTCTCTCTGTTGTCTCGTGGATGATCTTTGGGCCAGTGAGTTGACTGTCCCCAAATTCAGCCCAGCAGATGGGTGATCGACACTTGCCGCCCATACAATCCTCACACAAGCAGTCCTAATGCGGGTATGGTAACTGTTTGTGGGGGGGGGGGGATAGTAGGGGAGGGGCGAAAATTCATACCAACGGTAAGTGTATATCCAACCTTTTCCAAGAGTCGAGTGCACAGGCACTAACTTATCCTCTAGACGTCTGAATAGTTCTCATCACTCTGACCATCGGTCTCTGGATGGTAGGCTGTACTCATATCCAATCGAGTACCTAATGCTTTATGTAGAGACTTCCAAAAATGTGAAGTAAATTTTTTCCATCCCGATCATAGATGATCGAAACCGGCACTCCATGCTTTGAGACTACTTCCTTTAAGTATTGTCTCGTCAATTTTTCTAATGTGGCATCTTCTCTCATAGCAAGAAAATGAGCAGAATTTAGTAAACGATCAAAGCGATTATCGCAAATCGTATTCATGCCCAGCACCGCTGTCCTCGGCAGTATTAGTCCACAAAGTCCATTGTTATGTTCTTCTATTTCCATTGTGGGATCTCTGGTTGAACCAACAAACCAGATGGTTTCTGATACTCTATCTTAACCTTAGCACATGTTAAACACTTGCCCTAAGTGGCAATCTCGAGCTTTCATGTTAGGCCACCATATAACTTCTTCAAGTCCTGATACATCTTATCGCGATCCAGGGTGGTAATGGAATACTTCGACTTATGTGCTACTCATGCATTTCAAGGCCCTCTTAAATCAACCAAGATACGGAATCAAACTTCATTGTTTAAGCATAACGTTCTGTCAGCGCGAGGTTCTAACTTGTTAATCATGCCACGCAAATCCTTCGTTGATGAAGTTCTCTTCCTTTCTGGCTTCCGATTGAGCACCTCAAAAGATCTGCTTACGAAGGTTACCCGAAGTCATAACCAAGCTCGAACTCGTAGCGGCTTGCCTTCTTTCCTTTCGACACAGGCATCAGCCGTAAACCGACCTACGTACCGCCTTCCTGGATGATATCGAATCCACAGTCGTAGTCCACTCAACAATTCTAACCAACTGTCTTTGCCATCATATGCACTTCCTTCTGATCGAGAATGTGTTGCAAACTCTTATGATCAGTAAACACAACGCACTTGGTACCGTACAATAATGTTCCTCCCACATTTTCAGGCAAACACACTGAGGCAACCAGCTCTAGGTCGTGTGTGGTATAGTTCTTCTAGTGAAACTTGAGTTGACGGGATGCGTAAGCTATGACCTTCTCTCTCTGCATCAAAACCGCGCCCAACCCTTTATGCGAAGCATCACAATATACCACGAAGTTCTTACTTCCCTCTGGTAAAGCCAAAATCAGCGCACTACACAACTTTTGCTTCAACAACTGGAATGCAGCTTCTGCCTTTTCCCCCTATTCGAATTTCACGCTTTTCTAAGTCAACTTCGTCATAGGCCTCACAATTTTTGAAAATCCTTCGATGAATCATCGGTAGTAACCGGCCAAACCTAGAAATTGACGAATCTCGGTGGGTTGTCTTGGCGACCGCCCAATCCTTTTGATTGCTCAATCTCGCGGATCAACTGAAAGCCTTCACTATCAATCCACGTGACCAAAAATTGTACCTATCGACAAGCCAAAACTCACAATTTTGAACTTGGCGTAAATTCTTCATTCTTTCAGATAAATTCAAGATCAACTAAGATGTCCTTCTAGCTCCTTTACTGCTTTTGGAGTAGATCAAAATATCATTGATGAATACAATCACGAATCTATCCAGATATGGTTTGCACACCCTATTCATCAAGTCCATGAAGACTACCGGTGCGTTAGTCAAACCAAACGGCATTACTTGGAACTCGTAGTGACCATAGCGAGTCCTAAATACTGTCTTTGAAATGTCTTCCTCGCAACTCTGATTGATGATAACCAGATCTCAGGTCCGATCTTAGAGTAGACTCTATCCTTAGCAATGACAAAAAACAAATCGCAATTCTCGGAAGTGGGTAATCGTTCTTCACAGTAAGCTTGTTCAGTCACGATATCGATACATGTTTATTCAGAAAAGAACCAGTTTCTTCTTGAACAAACAAAACCGGTTGCTCCCCCAAGGTAAGGAACTCCGGCCTTAAAATCCTTTGTCAGAAGTTTCTTGTAAACTGAGTAAGACAACTCTTGCATTTCGCTGGTGCTATCGAGTAACGAGAGCCGTGCTACGGATGCAGCAACCAGGGACTAAAGTCGATTTGAAATCAACTGTCTGAGCAGTAAGCGGTACCCAGGCAAATCTTCTAGAAAGACTTCTGGAAATTCCCGTACGATTGGCACATCCTCAAGTCGCCTCTCCTCCGACTTATCCTCAGCTTTCTTGGTCGTAACTTGTGCCAGATAAACTTGACATTCTTTCTCAATATACTTTTGGGTCTTCGTGCACGATATGATATTAAACTTACTTCCGCTGTCGTAATTATCACCTCGGATTATCAACACCTTATTTCCATAAGGAATACGAACAACCTTCTCATCACAAACGATCAACGTGTGGTATTTCGCCAACCAATCCATACCAATGATGACGTCAAAACTACCAAGCTCTACGGGCATTAGATCTATGTCGAACGGATGACCTAATAACCCTAACGTGCAACCTCTAGGATACAATATTTGTTTTCTGAAATTCATCCATCGCAAGTTCTAAACGGCATAAACTAGTGTCTAAAGTGGTTGGTTAAACTCAAGCAAAGCACTAAAGTATTGACACAAAAACTTCTATCGGCACCCGAATCGAATAACATAGAAGCATAGCAGTTATTGAGAAGAAACGTACCCGTGATGACGTTGGAATCAGGGTTTGTTCCTCCTCCACTAATGGCGTAAGCTCTTGCCGTAGTTTCGTACCACCTCCAGACTGGTTTCCAGTCTTGTATCCATTTTGTTTCTGTCAGGTTTCCACTGGCTCCACGGTTCTAATTCCTCAGCTTAGGCCAATCCTCCTGAAATGTCCTGGTCCTTGCCACACTCATAACAAAATAATACCCTGCCTGATTTCACTGGACCTCTCGTGTTTGGAGCAAAAGCAAGCCCAATACTCCCTAGTCTATGTCCAAACCTTCTAACAGTTCCACACCTCAGATTACAAACACCTTCATGTGCAACCTGCACTTATTGCAGTAGGGTAGTGGCCCAGCATATCCTCTTCTTTCGTTGTTCCCACCGTATAAGCGGCGGCACATCTGCCCACTAGTATTTTTTCCGGGGGGGGGGGGGTCTTGTACGGCGGTTGATGTCTACGTTATCCCTTAGAGTACTTTCCATCCTCCTCTTATTCTCAAGCACTCCTTGCAGCATAACCCTGGACCTTCTTGTCCATTAATTGGTTAGCAATGCGTATAGCATCCTAGAGTTTGCTGGATTTCGCAGCAACACAACCCCTTGAATTGTTATTCCGGTAAACCTCCAATAAACCTTTCCACTCTGTCTTCTTCATCAGGGACCATTCTAGTACACAACAAAATCAACATCCTAAATACCTTTGAGTGTAAAGCAGACAAGTCAATTCCTTTCACCGGCCAAATTCCACAACTCAGTCTCCATCTTCTGGATTTCATTCCTTAGACAGTACACTTCTGTCATCAACTTCATCAGTTCAACCCAATTCATGGCATATGCAGCCTCAACACCAATTGTTCTCTTATGAGAGTTCCACCAAGTCAAAGCACTGTCCTGCAGTGTGCATGTAGCATATTTCACTTGATACTTCGGTGGACAATTACTGATATTGAACACAGTCTCCATTCTCTCGAACCAGCGGTCAAATCCGAACAAAACGCCTTCAGGTCGCTAAGAAATTAAGTGGCTGGCACTTTAAGAAGTCATGGAAAGTGCACTCTCTAGTCACTGGAAAACCTGGTCATGAAGACCTTCATAGTTATCATACCCATGATTCCCATTCCTATTTTCCCATTTCCTGTTTTCTCCAAAGTCCCTCCATATTCCATTTCCTATTCCTCCTGTACGCCGCCTTCTTGTTCATCCACATTCTCATTCAGGGGTTCAAGGGTCCTTGCGGCTTCACGAGCCTCCATCTCTTCAGCTACTCGGCGGTTAACCAATTCTTCAAACTCCTCACGAGTCATAGACGCTCCAGATCGTGTGTTAGGCATCTTCCTACAACACAACAATATAACGCTTGGTAAGATTTCTAGGTAATGCGAGATTACTAACGGTATTAAATAAAATTTACGGTTAATCACATAGAAAATACACGATCAAAATACATATTCACGGAAATCCCATAATTGCATGACACAAGAGCATAAGTAAATCAAATCATGACATCATATCATAGTTAAATATCAATTTCATATCATCGAACATTAGTGATTACATCACAACGTTTCAAAATACAGAAAATACGAGTTCTAACACTACGGTTATCACTAAACGCTACTACTCAATGCTGCAATACTAACGAACATCTCTAAGAACGGTAGCCCATGTGCTTCCTAGCACACGCCTCAAGTCTACCAACTCTCACTCGATCATAAAATCGAAGTCGTCGCATCTGTCTCAACTCCCTCTGCATACGTGACATGCCGCGCTGGAGTCGGTCAACTCTCTGACTCTCAACACTCGCGGTGCCTCTAAGCCTCATGTTATCCCTCTCCAACTCAGCAATCCTCTCAGTCAAAGCAATAACTGCCGACTCAACCCCAACCATCCTATGTCCCTGCTCTCTCTGAACTTCCTCAATAGTCTGTATACGATAGACTGGGATAGCCTGAGTGTGATCATGGAACCTCTGAACTAAATCTCCCAATGTCTCATACGTAGCCTTTACTGCTCCCTCCTGGGCAGGCTTAGGAATATCCTCTGGCCTCACAAGATGCGTAACCCTCTCAACTCTGACCTCAACTGGGCCTCTCACACCTGTCTCTGTCTCATCTCGATCAATAACCTCAACTACAACTATAGCATCAATCCCTCTATCCCTAAGAGCATCTGCGTAAGCAAAACACTCGTTAATCTCCGCCTGAATCTCTGGATCAATATCTTGCTCTAAATGAGGCTCATCACTAACCCTGACAATAGCATCATCCCTCAAACTAATCTCTCTAGGATCAACCTCTACATCTGTCAGATAACTAAAATCCTTAACTCTCTTAGGCGATTGTATCAAATCAGCATGGACAGGAGACAAAGCTCCGGATACAGGTGATAATGCAGGTACAAACGTCGTGGGGGACCTACGTCTCTTGCGAGATGGCCCCGCAGAAGTACTCGGTAAATCTGGTGAGAACAGAATCCTGACAATGTGTTCTCAAAAAGAATCAGATGAAGCATCCGAATGAAAATCTGATGATGCCTCTGATGACGAATCTGAAGAAGAATGATCGGCAGAATGTCTCACAGCAAGACGATGAGTGGGTAACGGTCCAACCCTCTTCCTCGCAGTCATCATGTGTACCGGCCTATTAAGATGGTAGCGGTACGGTCGACCATGAGGAATAGGCTGTCCAGGTGATAGAATCATAACCCGACGACGAGGTATGATAGGTGATCTCTGGGTAGAAGCGGTAATCTCAGTGAAAGGCGTACCATGGGTAGGTGATGGTGGTGTATCTGGTGTAATCATTTTCATGTGATGTCCATCATCCGATGAAAAAAAAGGTGAGATAGCGTGGTAATGGAGGAATATTGGGTCTGATTATGGATCCTCAGATGGATCAACTCTGAATCAAGATCAGGGTGAGTAATCAGGAGAAGCTGGTGTATAGTCAGGGGATGGTGGTATAGTAGGTGCTATGATAGGTGTCTCTGTGGGTATCACTGGTGTGTCAGTCTGAGTAGCAGGTGGAGTAATCACTGGTGTGGTGTCAGGAATAGTAGTAGGGATAGTGAGCCGAACAAGATCACTCCGTCCAGCATGTTCCCCACGCTATCCTCTTGATGAATCACTAAGAATATCGAGATATCTGAAATTAGCCATAACCTGCACAAGCAAAGTTCATATAAATCATCTTTATATCAACCATCAATGATGCAAAAATATAATGGGTGAATGGTACTGATGAAATGCAAAATGAATGAATGATGAGTCATCGAGCACGTCATGATAGGATGAAATAAGAAACACTTAGAAATATTAGGTATACTTAGTATTTAATACGTATGTATTATTTACGTAGCACTTAGTTATGTATACGTACTATGTAAGGTCACGTAAGGCACATAATCACGTAGGAGTCACATACTGGATTAAAGTCCAATAACCTAGTTAATACTACCTGGTTCTCTATAACCTAGGGGCTCTTAGTACCAAACTGGTCACACCCCCAGACGGGCCCTGGACGAAATACGTGTCCGGAGGTGTGACTTTATTGAGCATCTCAAGTACAAAGTCTTAGAAGAACGACCTCTAAACTAAGGGTTAAGTTTTAAATAAACACATTGCAAATGCTTTAAAATAATATAATAAGTTTTACATCGATTAAATTTAAATAGATTCAAAGTTAAAATGCGAAGCTTAAATAAGTTCAACAATGGTATTTAAAGACATAGATAAATCTCTGGTAAACATGTACAGGCAAATAGACTTCACATAAGTCAATCAACAACATCCATGCTAAGCACCTGAGAAAAACATGCTTAAGCGTCACATAAAGTTGAGTTGAATTCATGAGGCTTTAGTTCAAACGTATTATAGTGGACCAAAGATATCAACATGTATGCGGCAGTTAAAGACAGATACAACTTCACATAGGTATTACGTTGCACTAAGCCATGACGACTGAAAGCTAATTACGCATGTTAGCATGTACATAGCTATAAGCGTATTGTGTGCCCTTTCCAGGTGTCCGACCAAAGACAACCTAGAACCAGTACGACATGACATATATCCTTTATCGGTAGCGCCCCGTGGTAGTGAGCGCTACTCACCGCCCCGGATAGGGATTAATTAGTCCCAAAAGATCTATTTATTCAAACGGAGCACCCACCGATCGTAGTCCCTCCAATCAAAGAGATTGACAGTTCATTGAATAGTTCTGGGCAGATAGTGGTCTAACAGCTACTAGGCAAACAACTAATACCAGGGAAAATCTCACTTAAAGTACTTGTATCCAAGTTTTAAAAGCAAGCAAATGAGTTTCTCACCCCCAAGTTAAAAAACATTTTATACAAAAAACGCAGTAAAAGAGTGGGGCTATGAACTCACCTATAAACCGGTAGAGGATCAAAAGGAATCAATCAAGGTGATAATGATCTCCGGTTCTAAGCTACAGAATAAGCAGAGGATCCGCCTATCACATAGTCTTCGTTTAGAAATGAATGTACATACGAATAACGCTTAACGCAAGCACTGATCATTCCGAGCACTGAGTTAGACACGGCGTATCCCTTTTTAAAACGTACTTTCGAAAGTTATAAGTTTTGACAAGTCTCGACACTTCAAAACATCTTAGAAAATATTTCGTCTTTTAGTGTATTTCGTCTTTTAGTGTATTTCGTCTTTTAGTGTATTTCGTCTTTTAGTGTATTTTGTCTTTTAGTGTATTTCGTCTTTTAGTGTATTTCGTCTTTTAGTGTATTTCGTCTTTTAGTGTATTTCGTCCTTTAGTGTATTTCGTCTTTTAGTGTATTTCCCGTCTTTTATGTATTTTCGTCCTTTAGTGTATTTCGTCTCTTAGTGTATTTCGTCTTTTAGTGTCCCGACACTTCAACGTTGACTCGATAACTAAAAATGTTGACCTAAACTCGACACTTACGTTTTTCTACATTTTATCATAAGTTTGATAAATAAAGGTATATTTTCGACGCTTTTATAAAGTTTACGAAATTTCGGCATGACCTTTCTAAAAATATAGACTTTCCATTTTTTATCAACCTCGACTCGTGAAACTATCTATTTTACAAAGTACATCTTTTATTGACTCGCAAGTATATCCGATATATTTTCGACAACACCTCAAATATCGCAACAAGTCCGTTCTAAACCTAAACCTCTTCGACATTCAACCTACGCTTACAACAAATCCAACATCTACTTAATCTTTTCGCCAACGATATTTAACTCAACATACGATAAATCTTTAAGTAAACGATATAGCCGTAGCAATAGCAATATATATATATATCAACATAGTCATAATGAACTTTTAAATGCAAAAGTACAACTACTTTTTATTTTCTTCCATTTATAAAGAAATATATTAAACTTTGAGACTTGTAGTTTTTATAGAAAACTAGATAATGGTTTTCACACGATCAGCTTTGTACACTCTTTGTTCGGGATATCAACGAATGCAAAAGTACAACTTATTTATAAAAAGTTAAAGATGACTTACAAAGAAACACGACGAAAGGTGGATTAGAAATAAAAAAAAAACAACACAAAAGTATGTATTACAAATTACCGCATGAACTAAACAATCAACACTCGAACAATAATCTTTCAAGTGGATAATCAAAAATTAAAACAAGTGGGTTTGTGTGGTGCTTGGTGTTTCGCAAAGAGAAGAGCAAGAGAGAAAAAAGAGTAAATGCAAAGTGTAATGTAATGAAATGAGAAATGAGGTTAAGGGTATATGTATATACAACAAAAGTCACACACACACACACACCTAGTGTGTGCCGTGGGTTAGGAGGGGACAAGGCACAAGGGACCATTTGAGCTTCAAAGGGAGGTTTAGCAAGACCTGGTGCAAAGCCATTATGTAGGAATTTAGATTAACTTGAATCAAAGTTGAAAAAAAAATGATCCTAAGTCAAGATTGAGTGTGGTGTGTCCGGTTGTATAAGGCAAAAAAGGGGGACCAAAAATATTTTTCCCACTTTCCAGGATCACTAGTGCTCATTTGTGAATTAATTTCCAAGGCTTTGCATGCACATGCAATGTATAGCATTAACAACGCTATCACACGTAAACACACGAATCGGGTAACGTAAGCACAAAATATGAAATTTTAAACATTGCCTTAAAACATAAAAACGTGGCTATTGCCAAAATACTACAACGTTTGGTGTCCCGGTTCGCTCCCGGAGACGGTTCTCAGATAATAACGAAACAATTTCCCGGTTAAACGGTAAAGCTAAACGAAACATTTAAAAATTCAAATTACTACACGGAAACGGCTAACTTATTGAACGGAAATTCTCGGGTTGTCACATAAAACTCCCATGGTATTTAAAAAAATCACTCATTATATTATTTGTAAACTCAATACCATTATCAGACCTTATAACTTTTATCTTCTTATTAAACTGTGTTAAAACAAGATTGTAAAAACTGATAAACATTTGAAAAACTTCATCCTTAATTTTTAGCATATACACCCAAATAGATCTACTATAATCATCAACAATGGTCAAACAATATCTAAAGCCCTCCCTCCTAACCACTTTATAAGGACCCTAAACATTCATATGAATTAACTGACCAAAAAATGTAGATTTGTTTTCACTTAAAGGAAAAGATTCTCTACTCTGTTATGCCTTATGACAAACTTCACAAGGAATCTCATGTTTAATATGACTTAAAATTCCTTTTAACAAATTTAGAACCTGATTAGCAGGGTGCCCTAACCTATTCTGCCAAACATCTTTAGAAACATGACAAGTAAAAACTCACTTTGATTAACAGAAGCAGACACATTATACTCTTTATCAAACAAGTATAACCCAGCAAATTTACTACCATACCCCATGACTTTCCCCTTTCTCAAATCCTAAACATAACACTTAGTCTTATCAAAACAAACACTCAACTTACTATCTTTAATCAATTTGTTCACAGACAACAAACTAACACAATATTCAGGCACCACCAACACATCAAACAAAATAACACCATTATTTAACTTCAGATTACACACATGTGTTATTTTGGTAAGTGTTCCATTTGGATGACCCACGGTTAACTTTAAATCAGACATGTCAACTAAATCAATCATATTTTTAGTATCATTAGTCATGTGTTGGTTAGGCCTTGAGTCAATTATACACCCCAAATGATAATTGACTTCATTAACTTTGATATTAGCACAAAAGAACTTGTATAATTTTTGATTAAAGAACACATTACAGTTAAAGAAAGAACAACTTTTAATATGTGTCATGTTAGTATGAGCAGTAGAGCAAGACTTATCATTCAAGAGATTCATCAACTTTAACATATGTTAATTGCTTAAAGACGAAGTACTAGTAGATGGTTTTAAGTCCACACCTTAGCACAACATTAATTGACTCTATTGTTTTTTTATTAAAATTACCAGGAGGTTTCAGATTTAGATTTCTTTTAAAACCAGGTGGGTATCTAATAATTTAAAAGCATCTATCAACATTATGTCCTTTTAATCCACATTTTTTACACAGTAAGATATCATAATTCCCTCTATTAGCACCACTACCACTTCTATTAGACCAATTACCAGTATTTCTATTTATGTTATAATCATTAGTTTTAGACACCATAGCAGATACTTGGGGTTTCTTATTTTTAACAAAACTAGCAGGAATCCCTCTATGAGATTCCTCCGTTTATACAATAACAAAAGCATCTTTAACTTCAGGAAGGATTTTCCTAGTCAAAAGACTACTCCTTACGGGTTGATAAACATCATCAAGTCCCATGAGAAATTGCATCAATCTTAACAATTTACCATGATCAATCAATTCAGCCTTAGCCTCACAAGTACAAACCAGGAAGTTAAGTAAGAAATATTAGATTCTTCTCCAAAAAGAATCAACTTAAGATAAAAATTCAGAACAGTCAGACCACCTTGTTTAAAGGTATTTATTTTTTTGTAACAAATTAAAAACTATAGACCTATCAATTTTATCATATGTTTTTAACTCATTCCAAACTTTAGCAACATTATGAGAGAAAACATGACCCACATACACATCTTGAGAAAACAAACTAAGAATCCAATTTAACACCACAACATTACACCTATCCCATTGCTCAAGTAAAGGAGCACTAGCAACATAATCATTCCTGGAACAAGTTCCATTAACAAAACCCATTTTGTGCTTAAATAGAAAGAGACCCAAAAATCATAGTCACAAAGAGCCCAAGAATCTATATGTGTTATCACACAACCAGTCAACTTAACAGAAACAATAGATGCACAATTAGAATCATTAGGATGCAAATGTAGAGGATTGCCCTAATCTAAAGATCCAATCATAATAACCATAACGACAAACAGCAACAAACAATCAAGATAGCTAAAGAAATAATCAAACAAACAACAATAAAAAAACAAGAACAACAGAAACCAAGCAGGAACCAAAACAGATAACAAACAACACTAACAAAAAAACAGAAACATCAACAAACCACAGAAACAACAACTAGCACACCAACAGAAAAACCACCAATAAACCAAAACCACAACTGTAGTGTTGCAACTCCACAAATCTACAATAGCCTATCCTCTAGCAATCTAGACACACTAGCTCCTAAAAAGAAAAAAACAAAACTCACACCCAAGATTCACGAATATCAAGCAATTTGGACTGAGAGAGAGCAGGCATTCACACCACTCAGAGGTGGTAGATCAAGATGTTAGCCACTCTGTTTGCACCCAAAATTACTCAAATATTGTTGAATCTTAAAAGAAGAAAGATTTCACTTACAGTGCAATACCAAGAAGCATCAGAATATCCAACCCACTCTAGATTCACTTAGTCTATAGTGCAATTGATCAATAATGAACCCAGAAAACCAACAGAATCACCAAATCACAAAACCCCCCAAATTGCAAAATTAGGGTTTCAACCTAAGTTGAGCCAGAAACTACAAAGCCTAGTTAATCAAACGATTAACACTACAAGAACTTCTAAAACCAATCAAGAACCAGAAAGCCCCAAAATTAGGGTTTCAAGATCAAACCCTAAATTTCAATAAACTATAATTGAACCCAAGAATCACAAATAGAGCCTGATCAGATGAACCTAGGGCTCTAATACCATGTGAATATAGTACAAAACAGATATTAATCACCCAACCAACCACCCTTTGGTGATCTTATTCACTTTATTAGAACAATACAATAAGATAAGTCCTCAAACGAGTGCTTATCAAACAGATTACAAAGAAACCAGACTGTCCCCAACACGGATGCAATCTAAAGAATACAACACTCACACTTACAAACCCATACATCAAAACTAAAGATCAAGATGATCTTAACTAACCTATAAACCAAATCATGAAAACTAGAGAGAACTTGTGATAGTGATAACAGCTTTTGAGAAGAGAATAATGAAACCCTAGATCCGGATGAGATGTTATATAGCTGTTATTTCCATTTAGCCCTCTGAATTATCAAACATTATCACAACTAAACAAAAGTTATATTAGACAATATATAACTAAAAAATATTTACAAATAAGCCCTCCAAGTATCATAAGCTTGCTAAATGTTATAAATTTAACAAGTTTGTTTTGAGGTTTAGATATGGTGTGGATCAAGGTATAGTTGTGGTCGAGGTTTGATTTGAGGTAGATCATGTGCATGTCGTGATTCGGCTTTTGATGTCTAGCGATTTCAGTCATGCTTAATGTGTGTGGTTCGGGTCATGTTTGTCCGATCGTGGTTCGATTTTTGGATCTTTGTCATAATGTTGTTGGCATGGGCCATGGTTCTATGATCGATGACGTATGTATTACCCAGCCCACACATGTTATGAATCCACGCTTCGTAAACATTTTATTATACTCACACGTACGCACCATACGTGATTTACGTGAGTGTTACTCCGACTACAAGATTATCATTTTCTCATGAGGACCTTACAAATCATTAACAAGAAACCAAACATAAGATCAATCCACGCTTCACATTATTAACTTATATTAAGGAGCAATATATGCTTGGCAATTAAATATTCAAACTTCACAACTAACAATGTAATAAAACACAAAATTTTCAAATTGCACCCTCAAAGTATATGAAGTTACAAAATCGACCGTAAGCTTTTCATATTTACGACTTTTTTATATAACAAACTTTATTTATCAAATATGGAACGCATATTTACCGATTCATTCGAAAAAAATGTCACTGAAAGGATCGTCGAATTGCGAACAAAACGAGCTCAATATTGCAATGCTTCTGGCATGCCTACGATTTTATAAAAAATGTTGAAGTTTAATATATATATTTTTAACGAACTTACGGAAATAGTCTCTGAGGATATCGGTTCGTTGCAAGGTTAGTCCCAACGACTGACAAATAGTACTTAGAATTATCGGTCTGTTGCAAAATTAGTCTCGCGCGCTCCGCGACGACACGCAGGTTACAAACCTCGTTTAAATAAAATCAGAGTACTTTTAATATACTCGTTTGAGTTTTGGTTAAAAATGGGTTTTTGGAAGTTTCATTTTATTTTCATGTGCAAATTAGTTTGAGATGGTCCTGATTATCATTGTCATAAAAAACAAATTGTATCTCAAAAGTATAGTATTAGACATAATCGTTTCATGACCATCTTTAAATTTCTAAACAATTTAATGTTTCTTGACGAAATTACATAATGAGACATTTCGATAAAGAAAGTTGTATATAAAGTGTCACCGTTTATAAGATACGATGCAATTAGTTATGAAAACGTTCATCATATTACTCATTTAAGATATTTTTTTCATCTAAATACGTTTTTGTTCGTGAAAAACATGCACACATGCATATAATTGTTAACGAAACAAATTTTAAAACCTTTAAAATTTTAGAAGCCCTGAACGGTCGCGCTTAAAAACGCCATGAATCCTTTATCCAACTACAGGGTGACGTTACTATTCGAATAACTAACTCCTTTTATCCACGATGTATAAAAAGTTAAATCTAATATTCTAATTCAAACAAATAAGTATGATAGCTTAACTGAATTTTAGAAGTTCATTTCGTTTAGTTTTTAAGGCTAGTCGCTACAGATCGGTCGACCACCTAGTTTCATACATAAAACATATCATACGTAAACAATAATTAATACTTAAGTACGTAGTTATTAGTAAGATTTAATACCATTTAATTTGTTTATGGTCGCGGTTGTACATGTGTGTGGTTTGTTATTTAAATGGTTAACTTAACCCCTAAATATTCTATTTCAAGACGAAAAGACACCAAAAGCTTGTCAATGCTTTGTCAGTATTCCGAATTTAATAAGAGATTAGAATACAGTAAACTACATAAGTTGGATAGTGGTTTTTTTTATATGGGCTTATGTGTTAGGCATCATGGCGCGGGTATTTTTTGATCTAAATAAAAGTCAGTAACTTTGTTTATTTTCTTTTTTTATTTTGTGCGAGTTTTTTTTTTTTATATTGCGTTTTTATAAAAAAAAGTGGCATTTACTGTAGCATGAACGTAAAAACGACGTCGTATCACTTTGTGCGAACAATTTTTTTTTTAAATATTATTTTGTGCGGGTTTTATTTTTTGGTACTTATGTTTAGATAAGTGGTTTTTTTTTGTATATAAGTCAGTACTTTGTAATTTTGTTTGTTTTATTTTGTGTCGGTGTATTTTTTTTTTTTGTATTGCGTATTAAAAAAAAAATGGGCCGGCCCAAACTGGGAGCCCATTGGGCCGAACACTGTTCATATTACTGTAGCACGACGTATGTAAAAAACGACGTCCTATCACTTTTGTGCCGAACATATTTTTTTTAATATTATTTTGTGCCGGTTGTTTTTTTTTGAGCTTTATGTGTTGGCTCATGACGGGGGTATTTTTGATATGAATTAAGTCAAGTACTTTGTAATTTTTCTTTTTTTTATTTTGTGTCGAGTATTTTTTTTTGTATTGCGTATTTAAAAAAAAATAAAAGTGGGGCCGGCCCAAACTGTGAGCATTGGGCCGAGCACTGTTCATATTACTGTAGCACGACGATTAAAAATAAAGTCGGGCCGGGCCAAAACTGGAGCCATAGGCCGAAACTCTGTTTTCATATTACTGTAGCACGACGTAAAAATACGAGTGTATTACTTTTGGTAATGTGTATGTATATAATGAGGAGTAGTCACGTAAATTTTTTTTTTCTTCTATTTTTTGGCCAAAGAAGGGGAGCGGGATTATAAAGTTTTTTTTTCCCGGCCGATGAACAGTAACCGAGCCCGGTAGGCCGGGTACTGTTCATTTTACTGTAGCAGCAAGTCAAAAACGACGTAGTACCACTTTTAAAATGAGCACTTTTTTTTTCATATTATTTTGTGCGGGTTTATTTTTTCGGTCTCATGTTTGATAGTTTCTTTTGTTCTTATATTAAATGGCAATCGTGCCGTTTTTTTTTTTTTTTGCTCAGGCCGATTAGGAAAGTCGTAAAAGTTATAAATGAGAGTACGTCCGTAATTTTTTTTTTCTTATTTTAGCCAAAGAAGGGGCAGCGGATTTAAAGTTTTTTTTTTTTTTTTCTGAGGCCGATGAACAGTTACCCTGAGCCAGTGGGCGGGTACTGTTCATTTTCACTGGTATGTTCATTTCACTGTTTCAAGCGCAAAAACGGCGGCGTATTTACTTCTATTATGTGTTTACAGCGTGATTGCCGCGCGGATGCTGAGGGCGCTGTAATTTTTTTTTTTGCTGGTTTATTTTTTCGGTCTCATTTTTAATACTTTGTTTTTTTCTTATATGGGTTTATTTGTTGGGCCTCATGTTTAAAGGTTTGTTTGGTTTTTTTTTTTGCTATTTGGGGTTTTTTTTTTAATATAATTTTATGAGATTTGGGTAAATATGTGTTAAGCATGATACGCGCGGCATTAATTGATGCAAGGCGTTAAGTTTTTTTTATTTTTTTTTATTTTGTGCGGGTTTATTTTTCCGATTCTCAGTAATTCTATAGTTTGTTTTTTTATTTGGGCTTATTGTGTTAGGACGTCATGTCGTTTTAGGTATTTTTTGATCATGGAATAAATCCAGTACTTTTGTTATTATTCTTTTTTCCTATTTTGTGCGACTCAATTTTTTTTTATTATTAATTTGTGCGGGTTTATTTTCGGTATCATGTTTAATAGATTGTTTTTTATGATGGGGCTTATGTGTTTGGTCTCATGTCGCGGATATTTTTTGATCTGAATAAATAAGTACTTTTATAATTTTGTTTCATATTTTGTGCCGAGCAATTTTTTTTTAAGTTGCTAAGTTAAAAAAAAAAAGAAAAACCAAAAAAAAAAATTGTCAAATGGGCCGACCCAAAATGGGAGCCCAATGGGCCGGTTACTGTAGCAACAACGTCAAAACGACGTAGTTTTAACTCATTCTGCGGGTTGTTAATTTTTTTCGCATAGTTGCGAGGCATTATTATTTTTTATTTTTTTTATTTTGTGTGGTTTTATTTTTTCAGCCTCATGTTTAATAGTTTGTTTTTTTTTCTTATATGGGCTTATATGTGGGGCTCATGTTTAAAGGTTTTTTTTTGGCTATACGGGGTTTTTTTTTAATATAATTTTATGGGAACATAGCGTTTTTTTATTGCATTATGTGTGGGTTTATTTTTTCGGTCTCATATTTAATAGTGCGGGTTAATTTTTGCGTTAAAATTTTATTTTAATTTTTTTCTATTTTTTACTTGTGCGGGTTTATTTTTTCGGTCTCATGTTTAATATTTTGTTTTTTTTTATATGGGCTTATGTGTTGGGTCTCACGTCGCGAGTATTTTTTTATCTGAATAAGTCAATATTTTTGTTTTTTTTTTTTCATTTTGCGTGCTGTTTTTTTTACATTGCCTACAAATATAAAATAAAAAAAAAAAAAAAAAAAAAAAAACTAAGTGGGCCGGCCCAAAATGGGAGCCCATTGGGCCGGGTACTGTAGCATGCCGGGGTACTGTAGCACGCTGCCAAAAACGGCAGCGTTTCAACTCAAATATAGTATATATGTATAACTATAATATAATGGTTAACTTAACCCCTAAATATTCTATTTCAAGACGAAAAGACACCAAAAGCTTGTCAATGCTTTGTCAGTATTCCGAATTTAATAAGAGATTAGAATACAGTAAACTACATAAGTTGGTTCATTATTATTCCCAAAAGGACTTGAAATCAAATTTTATACTTTTTTAAGGATGACCACGTGACCCCAAGTGTTGAATATGATTTTCATTCATATATTTCCTTTCCAAATATGATTTTAAGGTTTGGTATATTTTCTTCATTATAAATATACACAATCACAGACAAATACGCAGTCATTTTGACTGTGGGTCATTTGCTACAGTAACGGACTCCTATTTTTAGTCAGTCCGATTTTAGTTTTTTTTTTTTAATTATTTTGTTTTTGTTTTTGTTTTTTTTTTAATTTGTATGCACAAAATAGGAAAAAAAAAAATATTACAAAAGTTCTGATTTATTCAGATAAAAAAAAATACCCGCGGAAACATCTTCCATACCTAATAACTTTAAAATAATCGATATGGTCACAAATGTACAACCCATTATATTAAAAAAAAACCATATAGCAAAAAAAAACACTTTAAACATGAGGCCCAACACATAAGCCATATAAAAAAATATTATTACTAATATACACATTTGTCGACAAACTAGCCTAAAATTCGCATAAAATGTGGCCCAAAATCTGGCCCAAAGTAAAAAAAAATATAAAACGGTCCCTCAACTTTTAACTATTTACGATTTTCTTACACAAAAAATCCCGTTCAAAAACCCGTCTCTTGTAATTGTCTAATTCTAGCTCCTTGCTAGTCGTTTAATAAAGCTGATGTTCAAAAAAAAAATCCCGTAAAAAAATTAACAAAAAAACACGTCAAGTTTTTATTGTTCACAACTTTTTTACATTCATCGGCCCAAATAAAAAGATATCGAACCGTCCCAAAAAAAGAAAATATTCGGGAGAAAATTAACCCATCCCAACGCAAAAAAAAAATTTCCGAATCATACAAAAAAAGAAAATAGCCGGGAAAAAATTAGCCAAAAAAAAAACCAAAAAATAGCCTAAAATCTGGCCCAAAGTAAAAAAAATACAAAACGGGCCCTCACCTTTTAACTATTTACGATTTTCTTACACAAAAATTCCCGTAAAAAAATTTACAAAACCTTCACAAAAAAAGAAAATATTCGGAAAAATATTAGCCCGTCCCAACGGATTTTTTTTCCCCGAATCATACAAAAAAATAAAATATTAAAAATTAGCTCCGCCATAACGCATCGCCCAAAAAAAAACCCCCGAAACGTAAAAAAAAATTATTCGGGAAAAAATTAGCCCCGCCGCAACGCGCGGGTTCTTTTGCTTGATATACACATTCACGGACAAATACGCAGTCGTTTTGACTGTGGGCCATTTGCTACAGTAACGGGCTCCCATTTTGGGCCAGCCCGATTTTAGTTTTTTTTTTTTTTTTTTAAATTTGTATGCACAAAGTAGGAGGGAAAAAAAATTACAAAAGTTCCGATTTATTCAGATAAAAAAAAATAACAGCGGAAATATCTTCGATACTTAATAACTTTAAAATAATTGATATGGTCACAAACGTACAACTCATTATATTAAAAAAACGATATAGCAAAAAAAAACACTTTAAACATGAGGCCCAACACATAAGTCATTTAAAAAAATATTATTACTAATATACACATTTGTCGACAAACTAGCCTAAAATTCGCATAAAATGTGGCCCAAAATCTGACCCAAAGAAAAAAAAAACTAGCCCAAAATTAGCCTGAAATCTGGCCCAAAGTAAAATAAAATACAAAACGGTCCTTCAATTTTAACTATTTTACGATTTTCTTACACAAAAAATCCCGTAAAAAAAAAATTAACAAAAAAAAAACCGTCAAGTTTTATTGTTCTCAAACTTTTTTACATTTCATCGGCAAATAAAAAGATATCGAACCGTCCCATAAAAAGAAAATATTCGGAAGAAAAATTAACCCGTCCACGCAAAAAAAATTTCCGATTCATACAAAAAAACGGAAATATCCGGGAAAAAAAATTGCCACAAAAAAACTCAAAAATAGCTAAAATCTGGATCAAAGTAAAAAAATATACCAAACGGGACCCTCACCTTTATTATATTTTCGATTTTCTTTCACAAAAATGCACGTAAAAAATTTTACAAATACGTCCACAAAAAATGAAATATTCGAGAAAATATTAGCCCGTCCCAACGCAATTTTTTATCCCCGAATCATACAAAAAAATAAAATATTAAAAATTAGCCCCGCCATAACGCATCGCCCAAAAAAACCTCCGAAACATAAAAAAAAATTATTCGGGAAAAAATTAGCCCCGTCGCAACGCGCGGGTTCTTTTGCTTGTTAATTTATATTCTTTCTAAAAACCCATGAATCATTTGTAGGTGGCTAGCTTGTCATGAGTTTTAGTTGAAGTACTACTTTTTTCAATTCTTAGTTTATGACTTTATGTATGAAAATGAAGTGATGTTGGTACCTCATGCCTTCGAATGGTCAATAGTTGTTTCGATAGTTAGTATTGAGAACACTCATGAAAAAAGGACGTGAAAGAGCGATTGGTTGGTTGATACCTGGTGGTATGTAGACAATGAAAGTTGATCAAAATTGTGACGATGACGAATCATTTTCTAAAACAGGTTCAAAAGTTGTTATATGTCAATTATAACAAACTGAACACAGTTTAAGAACATATATGAAAGAGACTTGTATTGTTACATATACTTTGTGTAATTGTGCTTAACAATATAGTGGGACATCTTAGGAATAATTAGTCTCAGATAACATTTTTATAGTCTTATTACGAGGTTGGGTATGTAGTGTGACAAATTGGTCAAAATTTGACCTTCTAGTCAAAGTTCCAATTGTTCGCAAGTTTTGTCAAAAGTTAATTTTTAAAACATTTAAAACAATTTTCTTCTTTCTAGATTAACTTCAAAATAAACCACTCGTGAGCGTTGAGTTTAAAAATAACATATTTATAAGACTAAAGGCAGTTGGTTTAATGATTTTGTTATTATTTGCATGGCATAAAACTTATTAGTCAGTCATTACTTTTTGTCCATATGAGAAATGAGACAAGCTGATATAATATCAGTTAATTTGCATGATAGAGTTGGTTAGTTATATGATTGCTTATTATACAATCAACAGATACTTATACGTATATTCTTTTTATTTTAACATATTTTTGATAGATATTCGTGCCTTCAAAAGTATATTCTTTCTATTTAATCCCATAATAAGGCCATTTATAGGTTACCATTACTAATCAAATACTACGGTATATTGCCAATACTTTAATGGAGCCACAATACCACATGACAGGTTAAGATTTTCCAGTTTTTTATTTTATTTAATCGGAATCTACAAGACCCCTTATCATTTGCAACTTTACAGATTGCTGAAGTTGGCCACTTGGCCCTTTTCTTTCGAACCATTATAATTGTTCTCTTTTTATTTTCAATGCAATTCATAGTGCAATTCATTGTAAGATAAGATTACAAATTTTCAATACGGATATTATATGCATAGGAGCTTTCTTTGAACAAAGTCCTATATGTCTTCAAAGAAAGTTAGCTTTGAAACAAACAGGTGCATTTTTTTAAGAAATTTCGTCTATCTATGACAATTTCAAAGACACAAATATGGACTCAATAACTCATTTACTTACTTTGATTTTTAATCATAATAGTCAAAAGGGGATAACAAAATTATCTATATTTTCGAATGCTTTACTTCTTAACCGCGGTCAATTTGCTAAGAAGAAAGTTAGTAGAAACTAGAAAGATATCTCAAACTCAAAGGTAGTATTCCATCAGTTTTTTTATTCTCTTTAAAAAAAGGGTGCTACTATTGGTACCCCCTACCCCACCAAAAGTACAAATATTTTGTACTTTTGTGTCAGTTTGTCTCCCAGTTTACAGTGCAACACAGTTTTTTATCAGTTTCTGTTCCGTAATTTTTGACAGTTTCATACTTTTAACATGTTAAACTTTATATTTTTCATTTTGTATTTTCCATGTCACAGTTTTATAACATATACAAAATTATAAAAATAAAAAAAAATAAAAAAAACAAAAAAACCAGAGGGGTACAAACGACTTTTTAAGAGGGGTACCAATAACATAAGCCTTAAAAAAAATGGTAAAGTAGTATTATTGACAATTTGACATGATAGGCCTATATGGTCGCATTCAACTTAGTTTAATAGGTGTTAGTTATCATTTTGACCTCTTAAATAGTTGAATCATAGATATCACAATCATAGTCATGAATTGATTTGCGCAGTCATGTTTTTTGTTCGCACACATCAATTAATGCTTTAATCATCTGTAAGTTCATTTGCATATCAGTTTCTCCTCACATATCAAGGGATAAATCTTCATCATCTATTTGATATTAATATAATGATGAGGATTAATCTAAAATTTAACTTTATTTAATGGATAAGATTAAACCTTAAAAAACATCCATCACTCTTTCTTACCTTTGTGTTTTTTAATTAAAACACACTTTCACTCTTATTTTTAAAAATCACATACCTCAAAAACCGTAAAACGTTAAGATTTATAAATTACACCATCGTGACGAGCATTTAATTATCTTTAAATAGAGGGGCATTTTCATATACTTTCGACAAACTTTTTTTTTGTTTTTTTTGTTTTTTCTCGTGTAGTATTTTGTTTGATATATCACTTGTGATATTACACTAGTATATAAGTTAGAACACTTCACATGCTTTCGTAAAACGGGTATAAATATTTGTGTAGAACTCCAACTGATTCATCGTTTTTGGCATTTAAAAGTACATATCCTTAGCTTTCTAACCATTTATCATACATAATTTTTGGACCTCCAAATCAAAATAGTTTATTTATAGAAGTTGATGAATATCGAAGAATTTTATTTTTTATCATCAAACCCGCTTGAAGTATCACATGTGATATAACATATTTGTACGTTCGAACACTCAACATGATGTCATGAAATGAGCATAAGTATTTGTGTAAAACATTAAATGATTGATCATGTTTGACATAAAAATAAACATCTTTACCATTCTAACCATATATCAAACATAATTTGTGAAAATTAAATTAAAACACTATAAAAACTATGTTTTAACCCTTTTAATCCTACTAACAGTATAATATCACAAGTGATAAATAACATTGATTACATGTTAAGATTTTCAAAAATAATCACAATTAGTGTCACATTATATTGCTTTATCACATGTGATATTAATTATATGTGAAATACCATAACTAATGTCACATTATATTACTTTATCACATGAGATTTTATTATATATTTATTTATCACCGGTGATACTACAATGTCAGGGGTAATAATTGTTAAGCTACGAGTGAATCTTAGTTTATAAAGGTATTGGTATAGGTTTTAGTGGTTAGGGTTTTAGGGGTTTTGGTATATAGTTTAGTGGTTAGGGGTTTAAGGTTTAGGGTATAAATTTTAAAGTTTATGTATATATATCACTTGTGATATTACACCTAGTGGTTAGAGGTTTAGGTTTTTGGTATAGGGTAGTCGTCAGGGGTTTAGTGTTTTTGGTATAGATTTTAAAGTTTATGTATATACCACTTGTGATATTATACCTAGTGTTTATGGATTTAGGGTTTTTGCATAGGGTTTAGTGGTTAGGGGTTTAGGGTTTAGGTATAAGGATTAGTGGTTAGGGAGGAGGGTTGAAGGTTTTTGGCACAGGGTTTAGTGGTTAGAGGTTTAGGGTTTTGGTATATGGTTTAGTGGTTAGGTGTTTAGGGTTTATGGTATAGGGTTTAGTGGTTAAGGGTTTAGGTTTTGGGTATAAAATTTATTAGTGGTTAAGGGTTTAGATTTTTCGTATAAAATTTAGTGGTTAGGGGTTTAGGGTTTTAGTATAGGTTTTAAAGTTTATATATATATATATCACTTGTGATATTATCTAGTGGTTGGGGTTAAGGGTTTTGGTATATCAAGGTTTTATTGATTATGGGTTTAGGGTTTTGGTATATGGTTTAGTGGATAGGGTTTAGGATAATTGGTAATAAGATTTTAAATGTTATGTATATATCATTTGTGATATTATACCTAGTAATTAGAGGATTTCGGGTTTTTGTATAAAGGAGTTTAGTGTGTTTTAGGGTTTAGGTTCTGTGATAGATTTAAAGTTATATATGATATACACTGTGTGATATTATACCTAGTAGTTAGGGGTTTACTTTTGTATATGGGTTTAGTGGTTAAGTTAAGGGTGTTTTGGTATAGATTTTATTAGTTTATGTTTATATCACTTGTGATATTATACCTAGTGGTTAGGGGTTTAGGTATAGATTTTAAACTTTATGTATATATATAATACTTGTGATAATATACCTAGTGTACAGGGTTTAAGGTTTTATAGTGGTACGATTTAATGTGGTTAGGGGGTTTTAGAGTTTTTGGTATATATTCTAAAGTTTCTGTATATATCATTTGTGATATTATACCTTGTAGTTAGTGGTTTAAGGTTTTTGCTATATGTTTGAAGTTGGTTAAGGGATTAGAGTTTTTTTCATTTGGCATATATTTTAAAGTTTATGTATATAAACTTGTGATATTAAAACCTAGTGGTTTAGGGATCAGGGTTTTTAGTATATGGTTAAGTAGTATAGGGGTTTAGGGAGTTTGGTATAGTGAATTTAGTGGTTTAGGGAGGGTTTATAGTTTTTTTTGGTATAGTTTAGCTTAGTTGTTTTAGGTTTTGGTATACAGTTTAGAGTATAGCGTTAGGGTTTTTTGGTATAAGGTTGGTGGTTAAGGGTTTTAGGATTTTGTAAAGTTTTAAAGTTTGATTGTATATATCACTTGTGATATTATCCCTAGTGGTTAGGTGTTTAAGGTTTTTGTATAATAGGTCTAGGGTATTTTGGTATATATTTTAAAGTTAATGTATATATATCAAACTTGTGCTATTATACAGTAGTATAGTGGTTTTATAAACGATTAGGTAATGTTTAGTGGTTAGGGGTTTTATAGTTTTTTTTCAGCATATATTTTAAAGTTGTATGTATATATCAATTTGTGATATCAAACATGGGTTAGGGGTTTAGGATTTATTATAAGGTTTAGTATTTAGAGGTATTAGTTTTGGTAATAAGATTAATAAAGTTATGTATAATAATCACTTGTGCTATTAAACCTAGTAGTTAGGGGTTTAGGTTTTGGTATATGGTTTAGTGGTTAGGTTTATAGAGTTTCTTTTGTTATAGATTTTAAGGTATTAAGTATATACCACATGAGATATTATACCTAGTGTTAAGGGATTTAGGGTATTTTGGTATAGTGTTTAAGTAGATATAGGGTTTAATTGTTATGGTTTATAAGGTTTTTTTGGCATAATATATCAGTTGATAGATAACGAAGAAACGGAAGAAACCACAAAAAACAGACAATAAAAACTGCGAAAACGAACGAAAATAGACAAAAATGTGCGAAAACGGACAAAAACCGACGAAAACGTAAGAAAACAGACTGAAACATATGAAAACGGATGGATACGTCTGAAAACGACCAAAAACGGACGAAAACATATAAAAACGGACTATGAAAACGGACGAGAACGTGCGAAAACAAAAGAAAACGTGCGAAAACGAATGAAAACGTGCGAGAACAGACGAAAACGTACAAAAACAGACGAAAACATGCGAAATCGTAAGAAAACGTGCGAAAGTAGACGAAAGCGTGCGAAAAGGGCGAAAGCGTGGGAAATCGGGCGAAAGCGTACGAAAACGGGATAGCGTGCGAAAGCTGACGAAAACGCGCGAAAGCTGACGAAAACGCGCGAGAGCTTGCGAAAACGCGCGAGAGCTGGAAACAAACGCGCAAGAGGCTTGGCGAAAAACACTGATAGCTGACGAAAACGCGTGTGAGCACAAAAACGCGCGAGAGCTGACCAGAAAACGCGGGAAAAGCCTGACGAAACCGCGAGAAAGCCAAGAAAATGAGGCGAAATGCGGACGAAAGCATGCGTAAACTGTAAAGAAAACATAAAGAAAACGGTGCGAAACGGACGAAAATTGCGAAAACGACGAAAAACAGTGCGAAATCGGAAGACGAAAACCGTATGAAAAATGTAAAAAAATGTTCGAAAACACGTAAGAAAATGTCAAAAAACGAAAAAAACAGAAACAAAAAAACGGAGGAAACATAAAAAAAGATGAAAATGAAAAAAAAAAAAACGAAACGTAAAAAACTGACGAAAACGTATAAAAACAGATGAAACGAAAAAAACGGACGAAAACGTAAAAAAAATCAGACACAAGCGTAAATACTGACGAAAAACGTTAAAAAACAATCGAAAACGTAAAAAATCAAAACAAAATCAATAAAAAAAAAGGCGAAAAACGTAAAAAACAATGAAAACGTAAAAAACAAACGAAAACATAAAAAACGGACGAAAATGTAAAAAATTAGACGAACACGTAAAAAACTGATGAAAACGTAAAAAACTGACGAAATCGTAAAAAAACGGACGAAACGTAAAAAAACTGACAAAAACGTAAAAACCTGACAAAACTTTAAAAAACGGATGAAACGTAAAAAAAAGTCGAAAACATGAAATAACTGACGAAAACGTTAAAAAAAAGGACGAAAACGTAAAAAAATTGACGAAGACGTAAAATAACGGATGAAACGTAAAAAAACAGACGAAAACGTAAAATAACCGACGAAAACGTTAAAAAATGGACGAAAATGTAAAAAAAATGGACGAAAAAGTAAAAAACAAACGAAAACGAAAAAAAAAGTCGAAAACGTAAAAAACAACCGAAAACGTACAAAAGATAAAAAAACGAACGAAAATGTAAAAAAATAGACGAACACGTAAAAAACTGACGAAAACGTAAAAAACTGACGAAAACGTAAAAAAACGAACGAAACGTAAAAAAACTGACGAAAACGTAAAAAACTGACGAAAACCTAAAAAACGGATGAAATGTATAAAAAAGACGAAAACGTGAAATAACTGACAAAAACGTTAAAAAATGGACGTAAACGTAAAACGTAAAAAAAGACGAAAACGTAAAAAAACAGACGAAAAAGTTAAAAAAGACGAAAACGTTAAAAACAGACGAAAACGTAAAAAAAGGCCGAAAACGTAAAAAAACAAACGAAAACCTATAAGAACGTAAAAAACGTAAAGAAACGTAAAAATACGTACAAAATGTCAAAAAAATCAATTAATTGCAATTTGGGCAATATTTGCCAACACTACAAATAATGAGGGAGTGGTAGTGTGAGTTTTAGTAAATTTATAATTTTGGTCCCTCCATGTTTTTTTTAATCTTAAATCATATATCTTTTTAATATAATGAAATGGATTGTCAATATTTGTCCCTTGGTATGCAGGGAGAAACTAGTATGCAAAATAACTCACCTCTTATATTTACATCTAATTTTATTTGTTTGTATATTAGAGTGTACAAATCAAAACTAAATGTGCGCAAATCACCTCTCAACACAATCACCGTAACCATCTTTACCTATTGCGTTGATTTTATAAAATGATTTTTAAATTGAAGTTCAATAATTCATAAACTACTCTTTGATCTAACTAAAATTAATCATAGGTTCGTCTCATAATCACTAAAACATTTGCAATTCTATGCATAGTATCGGTGATAGTCATAAGCACAAATAGTTATATTACACTCATTTTAAAGGAAATAATAACCCTAAATCATCAAAGATTCATCTTGAAAGCTTTAACAAAATAATAATAATAAGTTTACATGATTTAACAAATCTTATTATGACTAGTTTTAACTTTCTTATGAATCAACAAAATTACTATCTATCTTATACTATAAAAAATTCACTTTGTGTATAATCAATGTGCAGTGTTAATGAATTTAGCCCATTGAAAGCCATTGATGCTCGACACTTTGCACAGTCTTTACATTTGCCTGTCATTGATTATAGGGTATCAAAGCCATGGAGATGAGTCTGTTTTACCACCTGTAGAGGTGACTGTCATTGAAGAATCGTGGCAGTTATTGCCATTAAATATCTTTATAAAGGATTGAATAGCACTAGTTATGACTCAAATTCATTAAACACAATAAACATCCCAAGCCTTTCAATCCGACCTCATTCATCATCATAGCCTCTTCAATTGTACACAGGCGTGATCATCATCGACTCTTCATTCCATCGGAGTTACAATTGTTTAATGTTGATATCCCATTAAAACTTATTTATGATTTACCTATTTGCCCTCTAAATTAATAGCTATACATTTGCCCTCCAAATTAATAGTTCTGGCAATGAAGATTGAAGAAAATTAGGCCACTTCTGATTTCCTAAAGCTTTGTGTGGGTTTTGAGGTAAGGCGTCCTCCTATAAACCTTGTGTGGGTTTTTAGGTTTTCATTTTAATATCTTTTTGATTTTGAAATTAGGGTTTATTCGAAAATT
>BQNB010048451.1:9977-42558 GCA_026074375.1 Tanacetum coccineum
CCGGTGTAGTTAGTTAATAATAGGACATGTAAAGGCTGTTTGGTTTAATCCTAGAAATTTACCAGTCAAGCATGTTACTCTATCTAAATCTATAGTACTTATTATTGAGGTCTCGAGTGATATACCAGGCCAAGTTCTAAGGTCCACTACATCACCGGTACACACATATTTTTGTGGAATTTTAGTAAGCAATTGGAAACGGATAGGCTTAATTCTTACAGTAGACAATAAGGGTTATAGTGCGCTAGGTAATGTAACTAGTGATTTTTCACAAAAATCATGCTAAATTTTTTAAATTTGATCCATTTTAAGGCATGTTAGCATTTTATTTGTAAAAATGAGGACAAGTACGTTCTAATTCTTCATCCCCCCACTTAAATTATACAACGTCCTCGTTGTATAGACAAACATTTAAATAATATGGGAAAAGAATTAGAACGAGGAAACTTCTCTGATTGTTTGCTCCGAATGGTTCTCCATTTTGAGAGTTTGAGCAAAAAGAGTGTTGACGGGGCATTTGAATGCCGAGCAGAAGTTAACACGGGGTATTTTCAGACTATACTTTGAAGTCGGTTTCGTTTACAGCAAGGTCCGTAGGTTCATAGGAGGGCGTTGCTTCAGATGTAAACGCGTCATCAAAGAACATAGCTAGGAATTCAGTTTCAACGGATCTGAGGTCGTGAACGTCTTCATCGTACCGGTCTTACCATACTTAGCAGTTTCCCAGTTATACACCTTACCACGCTTGTGAGCTTTTTCTTCCTCAAGCCTGATGTACTCTTCCATAATGATGTTGGGGTCGTCCATATTTACCTGTAATAAATTCACTTGGAAAGAAAACTGTCAAACAGCCTAATACGCCGTATTCACTAAACTAAAAAATACGCTGTATTGGTTAAGAAAAATTTATACGCCGTATCCAATAAATTGAATACGCCGTATTGAGTATTCGACTAAGAATGTTACAGCAGGCTGTAACAATGCACACAAACATACAATATGCACAATATACAATGCAGGAATTAAACATACAAACAAGCACACAAATATGCAATTTAAACTAAACAATTAGCAATTAGAAATTAGGATTAACAATTATACACTAAACAAGTTAAAATTAGAAATACTAAAAGAATAAAGATTAAACTAATCACTCCCCGGCAGCGGCGCCAAAAACCTTGATGTGTCGTTGTGTAGGTGTTATTTTATGTATCAGGTTTTACTATTTATATTTTGCTGACTAACCTAAAAGACAACACTTTAACGGGCAGAGTACCCGGTCAAGATGTAGCTTCGCGGTAAGTAGGGTGTCGAACACTAAGAGTGAGAGTTAACCAATTATCCAATTAGTATTTATTCTATTCTAGATTAGTCTAATTACTGGTTAAACCTATGCTATATTTAATTATCTAATGATAGGGGGGTTTCAGCCTGAGAGACTGGCACAGGTTTATGGTGAAAATAAACAATTCAAAACACAAAATAGACTAAAGCAAATAACACAAATCAAGAGAGCGGTACGAGCCAAATATAAGAAAACTGTATTAACCATAATAAATCCAGTTACATGCAGGTTTGATTAAATAGTGCAATGGCTTGCTTATCTCGAGGCGGCATATCATTCTTAAGACTTAGGCAATTCTTCTTCCTAAGACCTAGACACGAACAATCCTTTCACAATTAACGCATCCGCATAAAGCATCCTATAGTCTAATTATAATCTATCATAGGGAATTAAAGCAGTGGTGATCCTGTTAAGACCCTAGCCCATCGGGACTTTACCCATTTATTGCTTGATGTTGAATCATACACCGGTAGTCCACCACCAAAATCAATTACAAGTTAACTAAGAATAATACTGGTTGAACAATTATCAGGTCACCTGCCAGTCCAACTAAGCTCATAGTCAAAAGGTAAAAGATAAGGTGTCATTTGTGAACTTATTGGTCCGGGTATATAAAACACAACATGGAGAGCTATCCCGGCATTCAGGTTACTGGTTAGGTCTCCCTAGACCCAGTTGAATGATAGGTCGCATGTACAAGCACATAAACAAGTATAAGGCGATAAACATAATTAAACAACAATGATAAATTAAGCAAAGCCGAATTAAATCAAACCATACATTATAACTTTCATTAAAATGGCTAATACCCGAGGGTATTAGCCCACAATCATGGTCATTATTACAAACGTAATCAAAAGATTAGAAAATCAAACGATTAAGAAAGTAAAGATTACACGATGTCTTCTATTGGGTTAGGTTTGATGCTCGACCTTGGCTGCTCTTCTTGGCCTTAGAAATTCGTCTTCAAAAGTATAATATGTAGAGAGTATATTTTTGCACACTAAACTTCGTATTTGAGTCCAATATTTATACTGTCTGAAAATCCATGGATACGCCGTATCGAGATAAGTAGATACGGCGTATAAGGTTAATTTCCCTTGAAGTCTGCGATAAGATCAAATCAACTAGGCTAATTACCATTAATCATATTTAATGCATATCTTTGACTGAGGTAACAGCTGTCAATGCGACGTATAGAGTAGCAATGGATACGCTGGATAGGGAATTGATAAGAATGCGTTCTTGTGACGAGCTGGCGCAGATACGAAGTATCTTCCTTGTTGGATACGGCGTATTGTTGAAGTTTTGTTACTTTCTTCAAATGTCTTCATTTTAGTTCTAGAATTGCGCCTTTTTGCTTCTTCTTTACAAGTGACTTCATAATTACTGCAATATCAAACTTTAAGCAATTAAGTACCAATATCTTGCAATAATTAAACAAAAGTAGGTAAAACATATGGTATAAATGATAGGAAAATGTGACGTTATTTGATGATATCACTTACTTAGACGCAGCCTTAAGTATTTGCTTGGAAACCAGCAGATATGATAGGGGTTTCGCGACACATAGCGGAACACAGACTAAATGTGTGTGAAGGATGCCCACAAGTGAGACAAAAGAAAAGAAGCCAGGCACCAGAAAGAAACAAAGCAATACAAAAGGAGGTGGAAAAGCTAGTGGACGCTGGTATAATGAAAGAAGTCCATTATCACAGTTGGTTATCAAATCCAGTAATGGTAAAAAAACATGATGACAGTTGGAGGATGTGCGTAGATTTCAAAGACCTAAACAAGGAATGCCCTAAAGACAGTTATCCGCTACTGAAAATAGACAAGTGCTTTCTAGATGCATATAAAGGGTATCATCGAATAAAAATGGCAAAGGAGGATGAAGCAAAAACAACGTTCATTACAAGCCAGGGGTATTCAGCTATTCCAAAATGCCTTTCGGCTTAAAGAATGCTGGAGCAACTTACCAGCGTCTGGTAGACAAAGCATTCCAAAAGCAAATCAGCAGAAACTTGGAAGTGTATGTGGACGACCTGGTGATCAAAATATGCACGGAGCATGAAATAATAATAGACATGGAGGAGACATTCAAAACACTAAGGGAAATAAACATAAAGCTAAATCCAAATAAATGTACCTTCAAAATAGAGGAGGGCGCATTCTTGGGATACAGAGTGAATACCGAGGGAATAATGGTATGTCCAAACAAGGTAAAAGCTGTGTTAAACCTGCCATCCCTAAAATGTCTAAAAGATGTACAAAAGCTGAATGGAAAACTAGCAAGCTTAAGCAGATTCCTTTCCAAATCAGCAAAAAAGTCACTGCCGTTCTTTAAAACTTTAAAGAAATGCACAAAGAAGAGTGATTTCTAATGGACTGCGGAAGCTAAGGCTGCATTTAAAGAGATGAAAAAATTGATCGCAAAGCTCCCAACATTAACTGCACCAATGGAAATAGAAGAATTGATTGTGTACCTTGCGGTTGCATGAGAAGCCGTAAGTGCAGTTTTAATGACGGAGAGAGAGGCAAATCAAGTACCAGTGTACTTTGTTACCCGCTCCCTGCAGGGTCCAGAAATAAATTACACGTCAATGGAAAAATTGGTACTAGCTTTAGTGCATGCAAGCAAACGGCTAAAAAGATACTTTCAGGCTCACACAATTATTGTCATCATGGACCAGCCAATCAAGCAGATACTGTCAAGACCAAAGCTCGCAGAAAGGCTGCAGAATGGAGTATCGAGCTAGGTGAATATGACATGCAGTACATACCAAGAACATCAGTCAAAGGACAGATCTTGGCGGATTTCATTGTGGAACGTCCGGAAGATGACTCTCTAAACAAGCCCATAGAAATAGAGGAGGAACTTCCGGACCCATGGACGCTGTTTACAGAAGGATCATCCTGCGTGGATGGTTCCGGAGGTGGTCTAATACTTACAAATCCGAAAGGAGCAGAATTCACTTACGCTCTAAGATTCAGGTTTGACACAACCAATAACGAGGCTGAATATGAAGCTTTAATAACCGGCCTAAGAATCGCAAAACAAATGGGTGTAAAAAATCTCCAAGCAAATGTGGACTCTCGCTTAGTGGCCAATCAGGTAAATGGATCCTACGTAGCCAAGGAGCCTGGCATTATACAATACCTAGAAAAAGTGAAAACACTCTCTAGCAGCTTTAAAAAATTCTCAATCAAGCAAGTACCAAGAAGTGAAAACAAAAAAACTGATGCTCTAAGCAAAATTACATCCACCAGCTTTGCCTATTTAACTAAATAGGTCCTGGTTGAGGAGCTTAAAGAGAAGTCTATAAAGGAAGCAGAAGTGTTAGTAGTTGTGGAAAACTAGAAGGGGGGTTAAATAGTTTACCGCTTTTTAATTTAAGGTTTTAAAGTGTTTGTAAAAATTCTAGATTCGACTTTATGTGAATTCAACACTTGCACAATATGAACAATATACTTATCTAAACAATTAATAGGATAGTATGAGAAAAAAATGTAAGACAAGAGATAAGAGTAAGAACAATCAAACCACAACGCGAGGATTTATAGTGGTTCGATAACGAATCACCTCTTCGCCCTACTCCACTCCTTGAGCACCTAACTCGAGAGTTTTCTTCACTATGTCAACAAGCTCCCTTATGGCGGAGAAAACCTTACACAACTTTTGCTTATCTTGATTTCCGGCACTAAGCTAGATGTCGAGTTCTAATCTTAGCTAGAACCAATCTATCACAACTTCACTACACAACTTTGCTTCACGACTTGATCACGACTACACAACTTCTTCACACCTTAGTTTTCTTCACACCACTACTTCACCAAGCCACTACTATAATTACACCTAACTAACACTACTAGGAAAGATCACTAAGATCCAACTATACTTACAATAATTACCAAGATCTAACAACTACACAACTTTACACGATTTATAAATAATTTACAAGTTATGATATGGATGCAATAAGATTGCAACAACACACAAATGTGAAATACTTCTTCACTTAATGATGGAAGTATTCTTTTCTTACACTTGAGGAATTAAGCTTGGATCACTTGGAAACAAAGCTTTATGATTAAATGATCAAAGGATTTTAATGAGATGTGTGGGCTGTTTTTGATCAAAAAGAATGAGTGTAAAAGGTGAGAAAATAGTGGGGAATAGTCCAGTATTTATAGGACATTATGGAGGAGCGTCTACCTAGGGGCGGTCCCCTTAAATAGGTGGGCGGTCCCCTTAAAGATAATGGGGCCTCCCGTGTATTTAAGGGGGCCGCCCTAGACTGGGCGCTCCCTAGTTTGTCCTTTTGTGTAGGGAGAATTTTCTAGAACTTTCTAGCTGTTTTAAGTCCGAAAATTTGAATTTCAAAATGTTTATTTTAAATAAAACATTTCTTTTAATTGTAGAAAATGTTTTGTAATGTTTATAAAAATGTTTACAACATTTTATAAAAGTGTGAGGTTGAATAAAAATTTCCTTTGATCATAAAATGCATTAAGCATTTATTTATTCATACCTTTAAGTGATATAATTTTCAAAATGAAAATTTACTACTAATTACTTGTTTACATTTAATTTTACATTGAACGTTTTTATATTTTGTGATTATCAAAACGTAAAGATGTGAAAAATATTAATAATGTCTTTAGGCATTATTTCTATCAACAATCTCCTCCTTTTTGATGATTAAAAAATTTAAACTCATTAAATGTAAAATTATTTTTAAACAAGTATTTAGTGAGTTTTATGTCATTTCTCTCACTCTTTGTAGAATCAAAAAGGCATCGTCAAGAATTGCTAGTAAAATCGACGGAATAAATGCTCCCCCTTGATGCGTGCTCCCCCTCGCTCGAGGGCACCAAGGATTCGAGCTATGGTTTCATGGCTACAAAAACGAGTTAGAACAATACAAATATTTCCAACATGTAGCAAGAAGGAAGGAAAAATATGACAAGTGCAAGCAAACATTAAAGCAAAAGATACTTTATTCATATAGGAGAATGTGTGTGAACTACACACAAGCATACATAAAAAAAACAAATATGCTTTAGAAGCATATTAATACATAACAAAAAAATCCTAAATAGCCATAGAAGGATTTTTGACTTGCTTGCGACACAAAAGTGTTTGACGATTATTTGTAGGCATATTATGAGATTAGTTGGTTATTGATGGAGAGTTTGGAGCGGAGGCGGTTGTGGAAGGATAATCTCTTTGAACTCTAGGTGGTGGATGTGGTCGAGTGAGGAGGAATTCAATCCAATTGATATTCTCACTTAAAGCAAGGAATTGTTTTTAGGTAAAGATGCAACAAGGGCAATACCCAACATAGGTTTCAACTTGGTTAATGTTGAGGGTGTGTGGTAGGTTTGGAGAGTAAGGTGATGAGGGAATGTTGTTTTGTTGTTGAGAGAGATGCATGGCTAAGAGGTTTGATAGGTCTTGTAGTTGATTAATGTCATCAACTAGGCTTTCTCTACTTAGAGATAGAGGTGGTGTGTGTTGAGTTTGGTTGTCACTTTGAGGTGGAGCTTGAGTGTGAGTAACATGTGAATTGATGGGTGAGATGGGAAATGGAGGATGTGAGACAACTTGTGGTGATGTGGGAGTGTCCTTAATGTAAGGATTTGGTAATGCTTGATTGGGGTGATTGTTTTCTTGAGATGGTTCATGATGAGGAGTGAGTGGTTTTGGCATTGGTGTAGGTGAATTTATATTGAGCTCATTAGATGTGTTACAAGGGTTAGTTTTCTTCCTCCACATGGTTTCAGACTTATTTTGGCTTACCCTGATGGTTTGGATGTGGGGTTGGTTAGGAGATGTATTCGGTGAGGATGATTGTGATGATGTGGATGAGATGATGTATTTATAGTGGAGAAGGTTTAAATTAAGAAGAATGACCTGTTTAAAGGATCAAATCCAAGAAATGTTTGTGAATTTAGGGAAACAATAGCTAAGTCTAGAGGGTATTTGGTCAAAAAGGGATGAAAATACTGTTTTACCCGTGACTGTCTAGGCCGGTCCCCTTAATTAGGGGTCGGTCCCCTTAAAGATAAGGGGACCGCCCTTTATGAATTAAGGGGGCGCCTTACTGCTAATTCCCAAATTTCTAAAAATTGAGTTTCTCAAAAATTTATGTGCGAGGGTTTCTGTTTTGGTGGTATAATTTGCCAGCAAGTGATCCTTTTATGGCAATTAGATTTTTTTAGCACATAGCAATTAGCATTCAAAGTCTTCATATATATGACACGTTGTAGGATTACAACTATTGCACATTTAAACTTGGCAATATAATCATATATGAATTGAAGACCAAAAGAGTGAAGAGCATATAAAATAGTAACTAGATATAATGCACAAAGAATTTTTCTTGACAAGAGGGTTAAGTTAAAAACGAACCAAACTTTTATGCAAATACTAGTGTGTGCCTAAGTGCGACAAATGTGGAGTAGCGATTATTTCGACACTAAGACATGTAAAACCTAAGAAATAATCCAAATGCTCCTTGATTTAATTTTGCTCAACCAAGATTGTCGAAAATATATATTAGATTATATACTTTTGACAACAAGTAAGAGAACATTATGCATATGTGAAAAATGTTTTTAGCATATCTCAACAATATATGAAAATTGATTTTTATGTGCTCCTAGTTGTGAGAAAGACTTTTTAGAAAATAATAGATTAGGACTATTGTATATATGTATTAATGAGTTATGCATTTAGATAGAAGTATTTGTAAAAGTTTGCTTGTAGACTTTTACCCTATCTTGTGATTTTGTGTTAAATAGAAACTTGACACAAAAAGTGAAAGAGCAGAAAAAAAATATTTTAGTCAGTACGTGGGTAGTCTCCTTAAACAGTCTGGCGGTCCCATAAATTAGGGGGCGCCTTTATAAATTTAAGGGGCCGCACCGGTTGAGAAATTTTTCTTAGATTTTTGACAAATAGTTCTTTGATGATCATCATTTCTTTATTATGCCGAAAACTTAATCAATTTGTTCCATCATTCCTAGACCTAGACGTAAATAGTTAAATGGCTTACGTTTAAGTGGTTTAGTTAGAAATCGGCTATGTTGTCTTTCAATGAGACATTTTCTATAGAGATATTCCCTTTTTGAATATTATCGCGAAGAAAGTGATGGCGAATCTCAATGTGTTTTGTTTGTGAGTGTTAAACGGGATTCTTACTTAAGTCTATAGCCCCTTTGTTATCACACATTATTGGAATCTCGTCTAACCTAACGCCATAGTCAACGAGAGCTTGTTTTATCCATAGAGCTTGTTGACATGCCTTTTCGGTGCTTATATTAACTGCTTCGGTTGTGGAGATGGCAAGACGGTTTGCTTCTTCGAAAACCAAGATGTTAGGCAACATCCCATAAACGTGCAAACACATAGTTCTTCTTGCGATCTACGTGATTTCCGCATTATCCAAAATCTGATACACTATTGTTTCTATGCAGATCCCTTAGGGATACCTAATCCTAAAATGGCGTAGTGCCTTTAATGTTATCGAATGATACGTTTAACCAGTTAGGTGAGAGTTTTGGGTGTTCATCTTGAAAGCTGTGCCAAAGGCAAACACTAAACATGATATCAGGCCTACTTGCCATTAAGTATAATAAACTACCTATCATGCCTTTTATTGGCAATTATCTACGGGACTCACCTCTTTGTCTCTCAGAGTTTGGTTTCCGTAGACATAGGGGTTTTTCATTGGCTTAGAGTCTTCTAGTCCAAATTTCTTAAGCATTTCCTTAATATATTTTGATTGATTAAAAAATATTCCATCATCTAATTGTTTTATTTGTAATCCTAAGAAAAAATTTAGTTCCCCCATCATACTCATTTCAAACTCATCATGCATGATCTTGGCAAAGTCATCACACATTTCTTGACAAGTTGATCCGAATATAATGTCATCAACATATATTTGGACAATAATGAGGTTGGAGTCTTTCTTTTTAGTGAAGAGTGTGTTATCTACCATTCCCATGGAGTAATCATGTTTAATAAGAAAGGCTTTTAATCGATCGTACCAAGCTTTTGGGGCTTGTTTTAGACCATAAAGAGCTTTCTTAAGTCTATAGACATAATTAGGTTTTGCGAAGTCAATGAATCCCGGAGGTTGTGCCACGTAAACCTCCTCATTGATAAAACCGTTAAGGAATGCACTCTTCACATCCATTTGGTATAACTTAAAGTCTAGTGCGCAAGCATAAGCTAAAAGTATTCTTATGGACTCTAGTCTAGCTACGGGTGCATATGTTTCGTCATAATCAATTCCTTCTTGTTGATTATAACCTTGGGCGACTAACCTAGCTTTGTTTCTAGTTACGACGCCATTTTCATCGAGTTTATTTCTATATACCCATTTTGTTCCTATAATGGTCATATCCATGGGATTTGGGACTAGTTCCCAAACATCATTTGTTTTAAATTGGTTTAGTTCCTCTTGCATGGCCATTACCCAATTTTCATCTTTTAATGCCTCATTTATATTTTTAGGTTCTATTGTTGAAATAAAGGAAAAAAAATTGCTTTTATCTTGAGCTTGCGACCTAAGAGTTCTTTGATTTAGATTACCAATAACGTTTTCTAGGGGATGAGTTTTAGATTCTTTAATATTTAAAATTTGATTATTTTCTAATGAAATGTCTTCAAGATCATTGCCTATGGGTTTTGTTTTACTAACCTTAATAGCTTCTTCTTTGACTAACTCATCATCTTCCAATGGTGATGTTTTAGGCGGGGGAGGAGTTTCATCGAAAGTTACATTCAACGACTCTTCAACTTTCATTGTTTGTTTGTTAAGTATTATGTAAGCTTTACTATTTTGCGAATATCCTAGGAAAACACCTTCATACGACTTTGGGTCGAACTTGATGAGGTAATCTTTTGTATTAAGAATAAAGCATTTACTTACGAATACTCTAAAATAGTTAAGGTTTGGTTTCCTACGTCTTAACAACTCGTATGGAGTTTTTCCTAAAATACGTCTAATGGAAACTTTATTAATTATATAGGTTGACGTATCGACCACATTACACCAAAATGTTTGAGGAATGGATTGTTCATTTAACATGGTTCTACTCATTTCTTATAGAGTGCAATTTTTTCTTTCTACTACCCCATTAGATTGTGGAGTACGAGGAGCGAAAAAACTATGAGATATCCCATTTAAATCACAATAGTTTCCAAATTATACTTGATTATCAAATTCCCGACCATGATCCGTTCTAATTGATACAATGGAACATCCTAATTTGTTTTGGATCATTTTGCTAAATATTTAGAATTTTTTGAAGGCTTCAGTTTTATTTGCTAAAACTCTAGTCCATGTGAATCGAGAATAGTCATCTATGATTATTAAGGTATAACGAATCGCTCCATAGCTTCGTATGGTAGAAGGGTCAAACAAATCCATGTGAAGTAGTTCTAAGCATCTAGTTGTTGAAACTATATTTTTAGCCTTGTGACTTGCATGAGCTTGCTTTCCAATTTTGCAAGCATCACAAAAATGTCAGTCATATTTAAGTTTAGGTAGATTTCTAACTAAGTCTTTAGATGCTAATGATTGAATTAGTTGCATATTAGCGTGACCTAATCTCCTATGCCATAGTGTGGAGTTTTCGTCTAATGTTGCAAGGCATATTTTGTCTTCCAGTTTATTTCCTAGTTTCATTATATATATTCCTACTTTCGTAATTCCTTTACCTATAACCTTTTTGTCTTTGATTATTTCGCTATCGTGTTCGGTAAATATTACTTTGCATTTATTATCACATATTTGACCTACACTAAGCAAGTTATATGTTAAGTTATCTACGTGCTCAACATTTTTAATTATTAGGGAGTCTTGAGAAATTGTACCTTTGCCTATGATATTACCGCGTAAGTTGCTCCCAAAAATTACGTTTCCTCCGTTGTACGCTTTGTATGACGAAAACAACTTTCGATTACCGGTCATGTGTTTTGAGCATCCACTATCTTTAATCCACTCATCGGGTTCCAAGTTTATTCCTAAGCATATTTCATCGGGCGCTTGAGCTACAAGACAAGTTTCATCTTTAGTCTTTTCCACTTCATCTTCTCCATTGTCGCTCCATGCTCCTCCAATAAATGCTCTTTGATCGTTGTATTTGGCGGCTTTGAACATTCTCCAATGAGGTGAATTGGATCACCACATCTAAAACATTTTCTTTCACTTTTACCATAACCATCATCTCTACTTCTTTGGAATGTTTTTCTATTGCCTCGTGGTTGTCTTATAAATCTTCCTCGTCTCTTGAAGAATTTTTTGATTCCTTTACGGCCATATCATACTCTTTGTCTTCACCATCAGAGCTTGAGCTATCTTCATCACTTACTTCCTTTTTCACCTTTAATGCAAGAGATCTACTTTGTTCTTGCTTGCCTTTGACCGTTTTGAAATCTTTCTTTATTACTTTTTCATAAACTTTCAAGTTTCCAATTAGTTCGTCAAGAGGTAAGGTTGTTAGATTCTTTGATTCTTCAATCGCCGTGACTTTTACGCGCCATTTTGGATGTAATGCCCTAAGAAATTTCCTAACACAATTCTTGCTAGAAAAACCTTCATCAAGTGCTTTTAGACTAGTAATAATAGTGTTAAATTTAGCAAATGCATTATCTATTGACTCCTCTTCCGGAATCATAAATTGTTCATATTGTTGAATAAGAAGATCTATTTTGTTAGCTTTGACTTGATTATTACCTTGATGAGTGATTAATAAAGTATCCCAAATTTCTTTTGCGGTTTGACACATAAAAATTCTTTCGTATTCTTTACGTGGCAAAGCATTATAAATTACCATTTTAGCTTCATTATTTTTTGCAAGTTTCTTTTTAAGATCATCGTTTTGTTTATGAAAAGGTACAACTTCATCCTTTTTAGTTTCGGGATTATTTTGAATAGGAGGAAAATCACCATCGGTAATAACATGCCAAAGATCTAGATCTTTTGACTTCACATAAGTTTCGAATCTATTTTTCCAATAAATAAATCCATCACTTTCAAATAGTGGTGGTCTTTGCATAGATTGCCCTTCTAAATATTTTTCCGATTCCATAGATCGATTCAAGTTTTAAAATACAATTTATTTTAAAAATCTTGTTTGACGTAGCTCTTGATACCAATTGTGGAAAACTAGAAGGGGGGTTGAATAGTTTACCGCTTTTTAATTTAAGGTTTTAAAGTGTTTGTAAAAATTCTAGATTCGACTTTATGTGAATTCAACACTTGCACAATATGAACAATATACTTATCTAAACAATTAATAGGATAGTTTGAGAAAATAATGTAAGACAAGAGATAAGAGTAAGAACAATCAAACCACAATGTGAGGATTTATAGTGGTTTGGTAACGAAGCACCTCTTTGCCCTACTCCACTCCTCGAGCACCTAACTCAAGATTTTTCTTCACTATATCAACAAGCTCCCTTATGGCGGAGAAAACCTTACACAACTTTTGCTTATCTTGATTTCTGACTATAAGCTAGATGCCGAGTTCTAATCTTATCTAGAACCAATCTACCACAACTTCACAACTTCACTACACAACTTCTTCACACCTTAGTTTTCTTCACACCACTACTTCACCAAGCCACTACTATAATCACACCTAACTAGCACTACTAGGAAAAATCACCAAGATCCAACTATACTTACAACAATCACCAAGATCTAAAAACTACACAACTTTACAAGATTTACAAATAATTTAAGTTATGATATGGATGCAATAAGATTGCAACAACACACAAAGGTGTAATACTTCTTCACTTGATGATGGAAGTATTCTTTTCTTGCACTTGAAGAATTGAGCTTGGATCACTTGGAAACAAAGCTTTATGATTAAAATGAGCAAGGATTTTAATGAATGCTGTTTTTGATCAGAAAGAATGAGTGCAAAAGGTGAGAAAATAGTGGGGAATAGTCCAATATTTATAGGATATTATGGAGGAGCGTCTACCTAGGGGCGGTCCCCTTAAATAGGTGGGCGGTCCCCTTAAAGATAAGGGGGCCGCCCGTGTATTTAAGGGGGCCGCCCTAGACTGGGCGCTCCCCAGTTTGTCCTTTTGTGTAGGGAGAATTTTTTGGAACTTTCTAGCCGTTTTAAGTCCGAAAATTTAAATTTCAAAATGTTTATTTTGAATAAAACATTTCTTTTAATTGTAGAAAATGTTTTGTAATGTTTATAAAAATGTTTACAACATTTATAAAAGTGTGAGGTTGAATAAAAATTTCCTTTGATCATAAAATGCATTAAGCATTTATTTATTCATACCTTTAAGTGATATAATTTTCGAAATGAAAATTTACTACGAATTACTTGTTTACATTGAACGTTTTTATATTTTGTAATTATCAAAACGTAAAGATGTGAAAAATATTAATAATGTTTTTAGGCATTATTTCTATCAACAACAGTTGTTGTGGAAGAAGGAGACACATGGATGACCCCAATCTATAATTACCTCACGGAAGAAACACTCCCCGCGGAGAAAGAAAAGGCAAGAGCTGTACGACACAAGTCAAGAAGGTACGCTGTAATCAACGGAGTCCTATACAAGAAATCCTATCTTGGATCGTGGTTACGATGTGTAGGGCCATTGCAAGAAAATTATGTCTTAAGAGAAATTCATGAGGGATCTTGTAGCATGCATGCCGGAACAAGATCTGTGGTAGCAAAGGCCATACGGAAAGGATACTACTGGCCGACAATGCATGCGGATGCAAGAAAATTGATAAGAGCAGGTCAAGACTGCTAGGTTCACTGCCCCGTGCCAAGAAACCCGCAACAAAAATTGACTCCCATCATGTCCCCGCGACCATTTTACAAATAGGGAATAGACATAGCCGGACTCTTCCCGGAAGGACCTGGAAAAGTCAAATTTCTAATAGTAGCAATGGACTACTTTACAAAATGGATTGAAGCAAAGCTTGTCGCAACAATAATAGGTAATCAGGTCAAAAAATTCGTATAGGACAACATAGTCTGCAGGTTCGGTCTGCCGAGGGAAATAATAACTGATAACGGGAAGCAATTCAGAGACAATCCATTCAATGATTAGTGTGAAAAGCTATGCATCCACCAATGCTTTGCTTCAGTCAACGGGTGACCCGCCTGTCACGCGGGTGACCCGCCTGTCACGCGGGTGACCCGAGTTCGATCCCCGACAACGGCGCCAAAAACTGATTCGTCCCGAAAGACTAGTCGAGTAATATAATATAAGTAATCACGTCGGATAAAAATTACTTTAGGAAAAGTAATAGTTTATCCTCCGGATGTCGTGTCCCAACGAGAGATGAATTTGAAATTCACGAAAATGTTTTCAATATAATGCTTGAATATCTTTTAATTTTTGGTTTTTGATTAAAATTAAATATCAAGTAATAGTAAACTAGATTAAACTAATCAACAAATAAGCAAAGTAATTAAATGAAAAGAACTATATAAAAAGATATGCTTGCTAAGTGACGTGGAAAGTTCTTCAGGTGTGAATTAAGGTTTTACTTAACGAATTAACTTCCTTAGAAAAGATAATTATCTCACAACGTTGGTTTATTTTGACAAAAATCTCTTAAAAATATATTAATTACTAGATGCGTCGTTTGACTATTTTTCTGGATTTTGCCCTTTAAAACATTCAAACTACCAATCTAAATAATCTAAGATTATTAATTAACAAACCTTTTTACAATCCACACTTAATTTTCAATCCACAAATCACTTAGCAAGCACTAGTAAACTACTCACTAATAACAATTAAGCTAGCAGCAATAATATCAAACATAAACATTTTAAGCTAAATAATTCTAAACTACTAGTATTAAAAAGGGAAAGAGGAAATAACCGAATGATGAACCGAAATGATATAAACCACCCGATCTTACAAACTTAATAAACAAATAAGCTTATCATTTTAAAGCTTCTACTTCACTAATTAGCATGTAAATGTGTCAACTTTATCTACTAATTACTTTCATAAAAACCATAAAGATCAAAACTTTATCTATTTATCAACCTTATAAGACCCTTAAGCTCCGGCCTTAGATGATAGAAGGATGAAATAAGAGATAAGACAAGAAAACAAGAGATTAGGATTAATAAGCTATAAACTATAAGCTAAAAGTTTAAATTCCAAAATATTAAGTATTTTGCAATAGAAAAGCTAAAAGCTAGAAGATCTAAATGATTAAGCTATTTCAATAAGACTAGAAAAACTAAATCAAAAGGTTTTGGAAAAATAAGATAAAAATATTAAGCTAGAAAAATAAGCAATCGAAAATAAGCTAGAATAAGCTAACTCAAAAAGCTTTAAATCGAAAACACTATAAAATAAGCTAGTCTAAATAAGTTGTGGAAGTAGCTTATTAGAATATAAGCTTAAGAGATCGGATCCAAAAATAAGCTATAAGTAAGAACTTATTGGGAAATAAGCAAAAAGAAAGAAAAGACAAGAGAAAGAAATAAGCTAAAAAATAACACCAACCTTTAATAAGCATCTTCATTAAATAATAAACTCCAAAGTACAAATAAGCCAAATCCAATAAGCTATAAAAGCTTTTACAATAATCCCAAAATAAGCTATATTATTCTACTCATACTCCTAAAACTAACCTACTACTACTATGTGTAAAATAAATCCTAAACTCTAACACCTCAAATGAATTCCCTGCGTCTCATTTTATAGTCACCAAGTGGGAGGGGTATTTTCATCCTTTCAGGTGATCAACCAATAAGAGTTCCAGATCTGGGGGTATATTTATAATTTTGTCTCTTCATGATTACTTGATAATTAAGCCAATCATTGGCTCTAGAAACTTCCTAGTACCTGCAAGAGGAATAATAGCTCTATTCACCATTCGAGAGAGACCACGTGTCCATATATATTGCGTTAAATGAAAGCAAATTCAATCCACACATATCTCGTGCCTTGTCCCTTTAGGGCACGTTTGGTAGAGAGAATTTCACAGATTAGAAATGAAGCATGGAATAGAATTCTAGAGAATAGAAATCAGTAGAGAATTTTAATATATTCCATTGTTTGGTAATGACAAAGTCTTCATCAGAGAAATAAGAAAAAAGTTTGTATATACTTATTTGTAATTATAAAACAAAATAAAACTGAAATGCTTGCAGAAATGTTTATAATCTTAGATACGATAATGAAAATTAGTTACCATATTGGTAGGATGATATCTCCATTTTTAAAACTCAACAACTCATTATATATCATTTTGTTATTTCAAGAAATACAAATAGTGTTCCCATCAACAATGGCATCAACACAGATCTATTCAAGACTTTTCAGCAATCAATTATTTGTTGGATCAAAAAACACAATTTTGTTTTGTCGATGTAAAGATCTGCAAATACATATGTGGGATATGTATCCATTTATGAGTCATCAAGCACTTTTTTTATCCATTTTAATAAAGACACAACCTCAATTTGGTTCTCCAAAATACGAACACAACTTGGGATTGAAGATGTTTTGTGATTTTGTGTGTCATGTGGAGCTCACATGTTTTAGATTTGTTGACTAAAAGATAGGGAATTTGTTTTCCACTCCAAAAGGAGGAGAATATAGAGAATTGGGATTATGTGTTAATGAAATTCCCAAAGATTTATAAATCTCCGCTTTTCTTTTTCTCTACACTACCAAACAAGAGAATTATGCTCATTTCCATTTCTTTGGCTTTATTTCCCCCAACCAAACATGCCCTTAGTATCAGAATTGAAATGAAGACTAGTAATGCCATGTGTAGATTTTTAAATGGGTGAAATACAACTTAGTGGGTGAGAGTGAGATGGCCCACGCGCCTTGTGGAATTCATTTTGGAGCGTGTGCATTCACTCGTCAAGTTGCACAACGCCTGACATATCCACTTTTCATATATCTTTTGTAATGGGCCGGCTATTGCATAGGGCCGAATTCTTTAGCAAATATCATGGGTCGAGTTTTGCAATACAGTTGCTGGGCTTGAGTCTTATTCTTATAACTTGGGCCAAGCATATTAGTTCCTTTCTTATGGGGCTTGGAAGTTGGGCCGCAGCAACAAGGATAGACTTGAGCTTGAATTTTATAATTACTTGGGCTGGGCTTTTAATCCAGCGTGGGCTGGCTTGGACTTAGTTATATTTGATAAATGTGGGTCGGTCCGACCCATATAAATGGTGTCGGGCCGGCCCAATAAAAGATGAAGGCACCGTCGGACTTGAATTTTCGTGCTCTTTCCAATGGAGTACTCGGGGACTTTTCACGACTTCGTCTTGATCTCGAGAAATAAGTAATCTTGATCTAGTAGAACCCAAAAATATCCGTTTTTGCTTCGTTTTCAATCCTTAGTACCTACAAGACATAAAAACACAAAACAAACATATTTGCAATAATATTAAGCATATTTCATGTTATTAGTCCATTTATTAGTATTTTTCCAGGTATAAATTATGTGTGTTTTAGCACACATCACATCCACAGGCCAATGGCTTAGTAGAAAGAGCAAACAGAATTCTAGGAGAGGGAATAAAGGCGCGACTGAATGAAAGGAGCAAGAATTAGATTGAAGAAATCCTACATGTCTTATGGGCACACCACACCATGATCAAGTCAAGCAATGGAGATACGTAGTTGTCACTCACATACGAAATAGAAGCAGTAATTCCAGCTAAAATTGGCATGCCTACCATAAGGACAGTGGAAGTAGATATGGTGCAGAATGATGAAGCCTTGGAAATCAATCTTGATCTTTTGGAAGAAAGAAGAGAGCAAGCAGCGATCCGCGAAGCAAAAAGAAAGGAAAATATGGAAAAATATTATAACTTTAAAGTCCGCAACACAAGTTTCAAACCTGGAGATCTTGTGTACAGAAGCAATAAGGTCAGCCATGCAAAAACGATCGGGAAGCTTAGCCCTAAATAGGAAGGACCGTATGATGTAATGAAAGCACTAGGCAAGGGAGCATACAAGCTTAGGGACTGCAACGGCAAGCTCCTTTCGCGAATTTGGAACGTCCGCAACCTCAAGAAATGTTACATACATGAAATGTAAACACCCTTCCCACGCAAGCTTTGCAGCGGAAGGGACATTATTTGAATTTTATTTTTCTATCATGTAATGTCTTTTATTTAGATTATTGAATGTAATGTAAAGCCTAGATACCTTCACATGTTATTTCAAACTTTACCTTTTCTTTTACTTTGCAAAATTATTTATTATATAATGGGTAAGACGCGCACACAAGAGGGGCACGACCCTATAAACATAAGTTATTATTCCGCATAATACAAGGATGAGCAGCCTAACAATTAACTCATGTACTAAAGAGGTTTGCAAGCCCAATACCAGGAGAATAACCCACAAATATTTAACTAAGACTATCACTGCAAACGTATAATCGTGGTATTTAAAGATAGCAACACAACAAAATGAAAAACTTTTAAGTATTATATAATAGTTAAACAAAAGCATGACACGAATTGTTAAGTACAAATGACCGCAACAAAAAGGCCACACACGGCCACGGTAGAAGTTACAACATACAACAAAAAATACAAGGCTACGAAACTGAAGTATGCTCCAGCGTAGTATCCAACTCCTCCCGCTCAAACACAATCTTGGGAGAAGGAGGAACTTTAGTAGATGGTGCTGGAGGGACGGTGCTGGCTTGAATAAAAGTGGTTGACAGAGCAGTAGTCGTAGCCATTGTCGGAATCCTAAAAGTACTTGCCTCACCAGTCAAGCTCTTAACAGACATAGGCTCAATCAACGGGACCATAACATCCGTAAGGGACAGGCGGCAAGCCGCAACTTCTCCTATAATCCTCTGAACGCGATTATGAGCCACATCCAAAGAAAAAGACAGTGAAGTTCCCCAATAACCACTTGATCCTCTAACCGGTGAATAGGAACCATAAGTTGTTCAGGTGAGGGTTGCAGTTGGCTAGCTTCTAGAGTCTCAGCAGCAGGACCGTCCAAACAAAGAAGATCCATAATATCATCCATACTTGAATCTTTTCAAGACTTTAGTTGAGCAGGAAGGGGAAAATCCACGGCACAGAGAGCATTGATGGCAGCAATATAATCGGCTTCCGCAGAAGGATTGTAAGAGAAAACGTCAACAAGACCTCTTTCGGCCTTGTATACCTTTGTAATTTGCACGACCTATGACCCCGCCTAGATCGGTCAAGTATTCAGGTAATTGCAGGCATTTCGTAATTGCAAGTTTAAGGCCGCGGCTGAGAATCTACCTCCGTCCGGCTTTGGTTGTCAAGTAACAGGGGGTAAAATTCTTCATCCACGTGAAGATCCATTTTCGTAAGATCGGAGTCCGTACCTGCAATACGATCACTAAGTGCTTTAACTTACTCATCCTGCACCGCCTCAACCTGATCCTTAAACAGCTTATACCCCATCACTTCATCATAGAGGTTAGAGCATGTAGTTTCCAGTGCAGACACCTGCAAAGTTAAAATAATTATTCCATAATTAAAAAAATATATGACAAAGGTTAAAGATATAAGAGACAGGTGTAAGTACTTGATTTACAAGTTTATCTTTCTTAAACTCAAGAGAAGAAGCCTTGACACTCATATCATCACAAGACAATTGTAAGTTGGACAAATCCTGAGTCGCTCTAGCAATTTGAGCATTAGAGGAAGCAAGCTCAGCATCTTTGCTAACGGCCGCGGACTCTAGAGCCGCGACCTATCCCTCAAGTGCTGGATTCCTCTCCCTTAAACTATCCAACTCACTGGATCGAGTGGCCTTCGCGGCCTCAACAAGGGCAACCTGACCACGAAGACAGATTGCATCCGCTGCCTCAGCTTCTTTCAGAGATAATTGATCCTTCAAATTAGCTATCTCCGCATCCCTCTCCTTCAACCAATTAGCTTGCATAGAACATTTTCCCTCAAACCTCTGCCTACCTCTTACTTCATGCTCCAACCACATTCTAATCTCAGCACTAAAACACACCTGGCGGGCAGTCCCAATATTAAACTCCGCAAGCAGCTATTTAAAATCCATACCCCAGAGCCGAGAAAAGAACCCAAGAGAAGCAAGATGATCAATCATACCTTGACAGACGTCTGGATCATTAAGAACAAAATCATTAATGACATTCCACTTGGGAATATATTGATGATGTGTCATTTTATACACTTTTACAAGGTCGTTTAACCCCCAAAATCGTGTGTTTATGCCCAAAATAGGTACTTAATCATTCCTTTTAAGGTATTTCTCATTTGGAAGATATTTGAATGGATTACACGTAACTTGGGCTCATTTGAAGAAGAAACGGACGAGATTACGAACCAACACCAAGACTCTTGAAGATTTGTGCTCATAGAGCCTGGAGACGGCGTCACAATCCAAACACGACGCCGTCACAACTCATCCAGTGACGGCGTCACATATTTCAAGACGGCGTTAGCCCGCACCGACTCAAACACAAATCTAGAAGATTCATTTTAGGATGACGTCATGACTAAAATGCGACGCCGTCGCGTCGATTTTCTTATATATACAAACCCGAATTTAGGGTTTGGGGGTGTAACTTTAGAATAAAAAGAGGGTACGAACCCTAGTTCGTTTAGCAGCTGTATGAGACGATTTTAGGGCCTAAAAACCCTATTGTAACTATTCTAATTCTTGTTTTAATCAAATAAGGTTTACTTAATCATTCAATATGTCTATGCATTATGTGATTTATTTTTCTTGCTTTATTCTTAACATGCTCGGCTAAACCTATTATTGTGTTTATTTATGATTGTATGAAACCTAGAATGTAGATCTTAGTGGTGTTGCTTCTTATGATGGATGTACACGTTAGGTCTTAGAAAACCAGCTTTTGTCTGCATCGCTGTTGATATGTCTAGGAAAATGTGATTGTGTAGAAAGGATACCATCGGGTAACAGTCTTCATACTACCTTGCCCCCTAATATGGTTGATCCACTTTTAATGTATTTCACATGCACTTAGTAAACTCTTAGGGGCCGTGTAATAGTCTTCATACTACCTTGCATGTGAGTTGATCTAGCGGCATACTAAGTAGACGGCGGGTTCATGTAGTTTGTTCATGATTTAGGAAATAATTACATAGATCATCACAAGTGTGACAAGGCAACAACACCAGGAGAAGCAACCTAGGGTGTAATACATGATTAAATAGATACAATCTTTTATCTTATTGTTATCACCATTAGTTTAGATTATTATTTAGTTTAAATAGCTAAAACTAAACCACTCTCTCCAATATATGATTTTACATGCTTTCATAAAATATAAAAGTACAAAAAGAATCTTCCCTCAACCCTTGGAATTCTGTTAGACCGTGATCAAACCTTCCCAACCTATTCCTCGAGTGAATGATAAATAACCCTAAGTCTTGCCTATACTACACTACAACGATTAGGTGCACTGCCTAAGGAGCTGTAAAACTTCTTGTGTAGAAGTCCTACGACGACCGCACGTCAAGTTTTTGGCGCCACCGCTTGGGGAATAGTTAGGTTTTGATCATAGTTTAGCTTAGTTCTACTTGCTTGAATCCTTTTAAGTAAGAATTTAATTCCCGCACATTAGCTTTCTTGTAGTCTATCTCTTCTTTGTGTATTTTTTTGTAATTTTCATTAACTATTCCATTCTCATCATAGAGAACGCGAATCCATCATCCACCTTGGGACCCTTTCATCAGGAACCCTACACTACTCATGCTAAGTTCACGGATTAAATAAGCAAACTATTAACAATGAGGCAGACTATCGATTCTCTCCTTTCTAAAACCATTAATGAAATGACTAATCAATCTTCCGACTCTGAGATTTTCCACTATGAGGAGAGAATCAAGGAGCTTGAATTAAGAACACAACGGAGAAACAATTTTGAGGAAGAAGTATTCAGGAATAGTTATCCTACAGAAAAAGAACTAGCTTACCATAAGCAACTGTTAGGAGAACCTCAACCCCCCTTCTCGACCCTACAACCCAAGATTAGGAGAGGTGACCCTTAGAGTTTAAAGATTCCTTGTGTAATTGGCACCATTTACACGGGCCATGCATACATAGATCTATAATCTCCTCTCAACATCATGTCTCATGCCTATTACAACAAAATAAAAGAAAAACCCTTTCAAGCACGTAGGAACCCGTACCAACCATAAAAGTTTTGCAACTTCGTTGGAAGAGCCAAAAACATGCATATATTTGTGGGTGCTTTGTTTATGTTGTGGACTTTATGATTTTAGAAGATTTGGGAAGCATCATTGATAGTGGCTTAAGTGAAGTTGTCCTAGGAAAACCGTTTGTACAAACATCTAAACTTACCTATGATGAGTCTTTAGGACTGATTAGGTTTGCCTAGAAAGACAATGAGGTTATGTTTAGGATGCCCCAAAGGAAAAAAGAATTAGATATCGTATCCCCCTTAGAGAAGGATAAGTTTGAAGCATTCTTCATGGAAAGCTTAAAGGTTAGAAAAATGGGATTTAAGCATATCATTAAAAAGAGAAAAGGATATTACAAGGCTTGCATGAATCTCGGACATAGTTATAAAAGGGATAGGGAGACAATCGAAAAACTCAAAACCGACCACATAAGTATCATCAAGCTTCAAGGACAAGTCACGTAAGGACGTGTGACTTCGAGTCTAGCTACAAGACTCATTAATAAAGAAAAGCCCTTATTGGGAGGCAACCCAATTTACTTTCCCCGTATATTAGGAGTGTCATGTGTGTTTTATTCTTCATAGTTAATTTTGTTATGTTTGAATTATCTTGTAATCATGCTTTGTATTGCTTTTAACCTCGTCTTAATTTCAATCAAAGGTATTTTGCAAACAATAGGTGTAGGGGAATTTATCCGGATTTTGAGCCAAAATTCAAACATGTTAAATGAATTGTTTAGATTAATTCGCGTCAGTATTGAGTCATATGATTGACTTGTTAAATCTCAGGTTTTGTGCAGCCATTTATACAGGAATTAACTTATAGAATCAAGTGCAGGAAATTTTTCATCAAAAACAAAAATTTCGTTTTCATAGACGGTGAAGACGGCGTTATGATTAACAAGTGATGCCGTCACCCCGACACCTGTGACGGGGTCACACCAACCCTGACGACGTTAAATGCCCAGGTCTAGAAAACTTAAAAGTTTTTAATTATTTTTGAAAATAAAACTTGTGCAACATTTAATATAGGTATTCTTCTGTATAAACCTGTAAAACCTGATAAGTTTAACAATTCTTTTATCATATCTATCGAGTCGAACCCTAAATTCATATTGTATATTGGTAAATCGACCATTATATGCTTGGTATAGTTTTCTCTGTCTTTGATTACAGGTTATATTTGATGAGAAGAAGCTTGAAAGTTCTTAGGAAGTTTCATTGGATGATTCTCGGAGGACGATTTAACCAGTTATCACATGTTTCTTCTCTATTATTGAGTAAATCAGGGGAGTACTAGTTTCTTTTCCTTGTATTCTTTTCCCTTTATCTGTTTTAACGGGTACTTTCAAAGAACATTGGGGACAATGTTCAAAATAAGTGTAGGGGGAAATAAGCCTTAGAAACTATTCTTTCATTTGTCATTTGCTTTGTCCTTAAAAAGATGGGTAATATATCGAAACATAGCATAAAAGGGTGATTTTTACCAAAATTTAAATTTTTTTACAACACATACCAATGAAAACCGAGTATTATTAGCGTCCCATGGATAGAAATTTATATGACTAGCATAATAACCCTAAAAATTCCACCCAAAAAATGTGAGGTTTACCTTTAGATCTTTAGGAATTCGGGTACCTATCATCGGTAACCTAAGATGATTTTATCTTTACCCGATTCGAGTTAAGGAGTGAGAAGTCACATGTGTCTATTTCCTCATTACGGATGTGTACGTGTGGTCTTCGTCACCTTTTCTGGAATGTCTGGTGTTAGTAAAATTTATATGAGTGTACCAGTAGTATATTAAATTCTAGAACTTGTTTTAATGATGCATCCCGAGACTGCATACGTAAGTATTAGGATTTGCTTGATAAGAGGCATTAGGATTAACCTATGTTTTAAACCTGTAATTGTTATGATGGTCACACCGATCATATAACTATCCCACACCCTTGCCATGCACTCACCTTTAGTGCAGGATACCCCTAGTACAACCCTTCAAGCCTATACCTTATATGTACTCACCTTGAGTACATTATTGTGATAAACAAAGTTAATTATTTGAGTACACGGTTGCTAAGTCCTTAACCTTGTAAATACAGTTTTGGGATGATTAGGATTCATGGTAGTATTTATTTCACGGAAGAATAGGGAAGAAAAGTTAAGCCAATACCCCCATATGTTTGTCAAATGATATTCTTGTTATTTTGATCCACCTCAAATCGTGTCATTAGTTAGATTGTAAATATCAAGCATGTAAAAGCTCAAGTGCAGGGGTACGTATTATAAACCCCCATGTGATGTATTATGTTATTAAAAAAATGAGAAAAGAAAAAGAAAAAGATTGATGTAGAGTTGTGTAGAGTTTGTATATCTTCGTCCAAGTCATGGCTTAGCAACCAAACCAGCGTGTATTCATGTAAGTAATTAGCTAACCCTTCACCTCCAAATTCACCCAAACTCACCACCCAAATTTATCCCATCCATTTCCGTTTCCATTATATGTTATCTTACACCTACACTCCACAACCCTTTAAAAGACCCCTTAGATAGTAATGAATAATACTTGCATCTAGCGGTGGAGGTTTGATCCTTTACCAAGCCTATGGTAATTTATATGCTATGACAGGTGATGAGTGTTGATGTGTTTCAAAAGCTTTAAATTTATAAGACTGAAAATACCGATTAATTATATGGAAACACACGGGTAAAAGTATAACCCACGTATGTAGTATAATATTTTTTAGGCAAGACCAAGTCGTTCCACAGGGATTAGAGTAGTGTTCAAATAATCAGAAAGAGAATAGACTTTAACTATTTTGAAAGTAATTTTAAGTTTACCAATGATAATAAAGATGACTACTCGGATAGTTGGAAATAATTTATAAGTGTTGAAAATAATTTGACCATGAGAATGGGGCATTAATTTATAAAGGCGATTTCTCGTCAGAAAACGTTTTCACAAATCAACTGTTTTAACTTAAGACTTATATTTAGTTAACTAGACCAAATGTGTCACCCAAATAATCCAGTTACTATTATATCAAAGCTTATTTTGTTTATCAATTTTCGAAAGTGGATTTCTCAGCACAGATGTTAAAGACCATAGACAAATCTTTAAAACCACATAGATCATAACGGGTCTTTCGACCTATACCGATATGAGTATATAATCAAGATTGATAAGCAAAAGCGGATAAGATAAGATATAAAAGGGGTGCAATATAAGCTTAAGATTAAGATGATCAAGATTATACCAAACACTTGTTCATTATCGCAACATCACCGAGTAGTCATGAGAGATTTAGCCTCTCATGGCTAAGTGGTTCATAACAAAAGTACACTTGACATAAACTTCCATTATTTTAATAACTAGATAGAAAATATCCTCCGTTCTTGATTGTTTGATCTTCGTTTCCAACTTCTCAAGGTGTTTTTTGTGTTTTGGGGTGAATGGAGGGAAGTGTGTGTGTGTGTGGTTGGTGAAGATATAATGAGAGGAATGGATGTTTTGAGAGGAAAAATTCGACCTCTATTTATAGGCTGAAAAAGGGGAAAAGTGCGCCGGTTTTACATATAAGTGCAGCGCACTTAAGGAGTTAATGCAAGGGTCATTTAATGTTTTGATGGAAGTGCGGCGGTTTTGGTAAAAAGTGCGCCGGTTTTGGTCTTTTACTAAAAGTGCGGCGGTTTTCCAGGCAAGTGCGGCGCACTTCTTGGATTTCCAAATAGAATTCTTTCTTTCTTGAGTTTTGACTTCCAAATCGTGTAGATCTTTGAGCTTTATCTTTTAGAGCCTTCTAGTGAACCTATAAGAATTTTAAGCTTAATTAAGTACCAAAAGTTCACCAGAAATGATAAAATAAACATATATAACGCTATTGAAACATGTATAATTTAGGCGTTATCAAATCTCTCCACACTTAGCTTATTGCTTGCCCTCAAGCAATAGAAGCGAGAAAATAATTCATTTATCGTGACGTGGAGAAAATTTTATAAGAGAGATTGCATTTTAGATAACTTTTCAGGCGTAGACATATAACATAGCACCTCACATAGGGATAGTGTTTGATTTTTAGAATTCACTCAGCCACTCAGATAGGGTTTGTATGATTTTTGTGAATAACACTTAATTGCACAGTCATAATCTAGACAGCTACCATAGGCTTGTACTTAACACATAAACCTAACCGAAGGGTGGAACTTGGGTACTGGAGAGGATTCGATCTTCATGCGCCAAACATAATCCTTTATTTCTTTTGAACTCTTATAACATAACTCTTTTTTTTACCAATGCAATATAACATAGAGCTTCTTCACTTGACTTTTAGGAACTTTTAGCAACATAACTTCATAGAGAGCGCTTGAGAATGAGAACTTGCGATATACTTCATGAGATAGGCTTCAGTCTAGTAAATGATGATTAAGCACAAGTTCTAGAGCTTCTAAATTACCGGCTCACTCATATAATTTTTAACCAATACCAATGCTCCAGAAAAGGCGACAAAACCACATATACACATCCATATCGATGGAATAGATACATATGATTGCTCACTCCTTAACTCGAACAAGCTAAAGGCATCAATTATCTTAGGTACCAAAAGTGGGTACCCGAATATATAGTTTTAGGCTTAGATTCTCACAATTTAGGGTGGGTTGAATTTTGTGCTAGTTATAGTGTCAATCCGGGGGGATTTGCCTTACTAAGAACATTTTTAATTACTTTTAAAGCATATATTAAGTTTCAGAAAATATTAGTTGAAAATTTTGTATAGGGAAAATATAGAGGGATATGATTAATTTTTCCTATTTGGCTCTCCTTCACACTTAAGTTGAGCATTGTCCTCAATGTGATAACTGATAATAGAGATAAAATAAGGAAAATTAAAGGAAAACGGTACTTCCTGGGTATAGAGAAATGCGTGATTGCTTATACTTCAGAATTTTTCCATATCTTTAAACTAGATTACCTGCATAGAAAAAAGCACACAAAAAGAAAATATTTGTGTTGTTTTTTTTAGAAAATAGATAAAGGATATTAGTAGAAGAATGGAGGAGGTACTCCTCTACACTTAAGTGAAAGCACGGGTTGCTTCCCGAGAAACGCTTAATTTTTAAGAGAGTCGTTAGCTAGACTCATATCTTCTAGATTCAATCTTTTGGGAAAAAGGGAGTGACTGCATCCCTTGGGTCATTATCTTCTTCGTGTTATAGTTTGAGTCGGTGTTCATTGACTATAAATGTCTTTCCATCTTTTCCATATAGTTCAACGTATCCAGATGGGTATTGATGTTTTACCATATAGGTTCCTAACCATCGAGATTTGAGCTTTGGTTGCTTAAATTTGTATTTCGAGTGAAAGAGTAAGACTTTATTTCCTTGTTTGAAATCTTTTCTCATCCTTAATTTTCTGTCATGCCAGACTTTGGTTCTTTCTTTGTATAGACGAGAATTTTCATAAGCTTGGTGTCTAAATTCATCTAACTCGTGTAACTGGAACATTCTTTCTCACCAGCAGCGATGAGATCTGGGTTGCAATTTTTCAATGCCCAATAAGCACGATGTTCAAATTCAAATGGCAAGTGGCAATTTTTCCCGTATATGAGTTTGTATGGTGTAGTACCGGTAGGTGTTTTGTAAGCAGTGCGAAAAGCCCACAGAGCATCGTCAAGTTTTCTTGACCAAATAGCAGGATTGTCTTTAACAGTTTTTTCAAAAATTCGTTTAAGGGCTCTGTTTGTGTTTTCAACTTGACCAATAGTTTGAGGGTGATAAGATGTAGAGAAACTGTTATTAACTCCATATATTTTCATGGTTTTTTCCATTATTTTGTTACAGAAGTGGGTACCTCAGTCACTGATTAAGGCTTTGGGCATTCCGAAGCGGTAAAATAGTTTCTTCAGAAAGGTGATTACTACTCGGGCGTCATTTGTTGGTAAAGCTTGAGCTGTGGCCCATTTAGATACATAATCTACGGCGACTAGAATGTATTCAAACTTATATGATTTCGGGAATGGTCCCATAAAGTCGATACCCCATATGTCGAAAATTTCACATACTTGAATATTGTTTAAAGGCATCTCATCTCGTTTCGATATATTTCCTGTCTTTTGGCATGCTTCACATAAGCGAACTAGAGTATGAGCTTCTTTGATAATTGTTGGCCAGTAAAATCCTGAATCAAGGACTTTTTTAGCAGTTATGTTTGGTCCATAATGTCCACCGATTGGTCCGTGGTGACATTGATCTAAAATGGTTCGGGTTTCTGGTCCGGATATACAACGTCTGATTATACCGTCAGGACATACTTTGAAAAGATAGGGTTCTTCCCAAAAATAGTATTTGAGGTCAGAGAAAAATTTGTTCTTCTGTTGATATGTCATTCCTTTTGGTATAATATCTCCTACTAGGTAATTTGCAAAATCTGCGAACCATGGTTCATTTTTGGTTTTGATTTCCATAAGAGTCTCTCCAGGAAAGTTATCATCGACTTCACTATCATCGCTTGCTTCATCGTTTTCAAGACGGGATAAGTGATCGACTGCAACATTTTCAGTACCTTTTCTATCCTTGATTTCTATGTCGAATTTTTGTAGGAGTAAGATCCATCGAATAAGGCGTCATTTAGCATCTTGCTTTTTGAATAAGTGCCTTAGAGCTGAATCATCGGTGTGAACAATAGTTTTTGATAGAATGAGATAGGATCTGAATTTATCAAACGCAAAGACTACATCCATAAGTTCTTTTTCGGTTACTGTGTATTTCTGTTGAGCTAAAGTAAGGGTTTTGCTTACGAAGTAGATTGGGTGAAAGCTTTTACCATCTTTTTGACCTAAAACGGCTCCTACAGTGAAATCACTTGCATCACACATAAGTTCAAACGGAAGATTCCAGTTCGGGCTCACGATCACAGGAGCACATGTGAGTTTTTCTTTCAATAATTCAAACGCTTTTTGACATTCCTCATCAAATTCAAATGGAGTATCTTTCTTGAGTAGTTTGGTTAGAGGTCGAGTGATTTTCGAGAAGTCTTTAATAAAACGTCGGTAAAAACCTGCATGTCCGAGAAAGCTTCTAATACCTTTAATATTAGTAGGGGGTGGAAGTTTTGAGATTACATCAATTTTTGCTTTGTCAACTTCAAGTCCGACACTAGACACCTTGTGTCCGAGCACAATTCCTTCTTTGACCATAAAGTGACATTTATCCCAGTTTAGGACCAGATGAGCGTCTTCACAACGTTGGAGCATTTTATCAAGGTTGTTTAGGCATGTGTCAAAAGAATTTCCAAAGACGGAGAAATCGTCCATGAATACTTCGACGGATTCTTCGATCATATCGTGAAAAATTGCCAACATACATCTCTGAAATGTGGCAGGAGCATTACATAAACTGAAAGGCATTCGCCTATAGGAGTATGTGTCGAAAGGACATGTGAATGTTGTTTTTTCTTGGTCATTAGGATCGATAGGAATTTGAAAGTACCCAGAAAAACCATCGAGGAAACATAAGTATTTATTTCTTGCGAGTCTTTCTAGCATTTGATCCATAAATGGTAAGGGAAAATGATCTTTTGCGGTTGCTTCATTGAGTTTACGATAATCGATGCATACTCGCCAACCCGTAATGGTTCTTGTTAGGACAAGTTCATCATTTTCGTTGGTGATACCGCCTTTCTTTGGTACACAGTGAATAGGACTAACCCAAGGACTATCGGCAATTGGATAAATTATACCGGTATCCAAGAGTTTCATGATTTCTTTTTTGACAACTTCTTGCATGTTTGGATTTAATCTTCTTTGTTTTTGGACAACTGGTTTCTTATCATCCAGAAGTTGTATCTTGTGTTTGCAAAATGATAGGCAGATGCCACGAATATCTGTTGTTTTCCAAGCAAAGGCTTGCTTGTGCTTTTTAAGAATAGATATGAGTTTGCTCTTCTTTTCTTTGGATAGCTGAGATGATATAATAACCGGAAGAAAAGAGGGTTCTTCTAAAAATATGTATTCCAGATTATCAGGAAGTGGTTTAAGTTCGAGATCCGTAGGTGGTTCTTCGATAGATGTTTTGATTTTATAATCAGTATTGATGGTGATTTTTTTGAATGGTGGATCTTCGGTGTTTGATTCAGAATCGGAGTTTTCATCAGCAGTCATTGTTATGAATTTATCAAATTCAGCAAAGATTTCTTCTTCAAGAAGGGTTCCTTTGATAGAATGAAGAATTTTACTACCTTCATCTAAAAGAGCGTCGAAATTTTCTTCCAAGATTTCATCGATGCTAAAACAAGTATCATCATTTGAATAGGAGTGCTTCATGGCAGAATCGATATTGAAAATCATTCGTTCAATTCTAACTCCAAGGTTGAGTTGTTTCTGTTTAACTTGAATTACTGCATCAACAGTGTGAAGAAAGGGTCGTCCCAAAATAAGAGGAACTTTACTATCTTCTTCCATTTTGAGAATAACGAAATCAGCAGGAAAGGTGAATTTACCAACTTCAACGAGCATATTTTCAGCTATTCCAACAGGGTATTGGAATGATATGTCGGTTAATCTTACACTCATTTTGGTAGGCTTAAGACTTTCGAGAGATAATTTAGCATATAGTGAATATGGCATAAGGATAATGCTAACACCAAGGTCGGCTAAGGCATTGCATGAGAAAGTGTTGTTGAAATTGCAAGGAATAAGTAAACTTCCGAGATCTCCAATATAACACCCCGCTCCGATAGAGAGACAAAGGGTTACGTTATGGTGTCGAATCAGAACATATAAACGCAAGCGGAAGACTTTATTTAATAAATTACAAATCCAAAATCCAAATATCAATCCAAAAGTATAAAATCCCAAAACATAAGGGGCTAAATGCAAAACTTCAAAAGATAAGGATCTTCAAAACATTATTTAAGATAAGGGTTCACTAAGGTAAGTCTTTTACTCTTCCTACACACTTCTCTCAAATCCCGGCTTCCCGCTTAATACCTGCCGCAGGAAAAGAAAACGCGGCTGAGCTAACGCTCAGTGAACGGATATAAAACATAAAATGATAAAGTAAATGATGAGATAACGAACGGATAACGAAAGCCTGCCAAAACAGATGTCAAACGATGAATATATAAAGATTTAGGATTAGAGTAGGAAGAATCAAAAGGTAAGAGTATATCACAAACAAGGAATTGCCCACGAGCCCACAAATCAAATATTTCCACATAGTCACATAGTCCAATATTTCCACATAGTCACATAGTCCATGTACACAGGTGGCCAAACCTGATGTACCAAATGTGAAATGGGGTGTATTGCACACACTCACCATTCACCAAACAAAGTAGAACTGAACAAATTACATAGGATGCATCCATACGCTCCCTGCAAAACAAATTCATATCCAAATACACAAGCACTAATGACGAGTGTCCATATATCAAATCAAATCATATCCAGTGCACATATCAAAAAGGGAACGCCGTTGACCAATCACACCGCCACAGATAGTGTCATGCCATTGGTGCATCAATGACATGGCCATGGTACCTCCATGGCTAGTTACAAATAGCTCGGGCAAAGAGTAATAGGAAAAACAAATTCCAAATATTCTATTTTTTGTAACATTTCATGGCATCAACAACGAATATCAAACAGTGTCATAAATGTGAATAACGAATCATTGAGATGTTAAAACGAATGAGATATCATGGAGCATAATAGGAGTCATAAGATAACGAAGAGCAAATCAAATAGGTCATCCAAAGTTAACCAACTAATCAAAGGAGAACGAATCAAGGGAGTCCTTACTAAAAGGACGGAATATCCGTACGAATAACGGAACGAATGAAGCAACGCATAAAATAGTAAAGAGAAGTAGGTATTAAGAATATCCGTACTAATATTTTACGAACAAATAATGCTTAAAGAGAGAGTAGATATATCCGTACCTTAAAAGCAAACCAAAGCGTACCCGAAACACAACTTACTCCTTCTTCAGTTTATCTACAAGGATTTAATAACTAATAATTATTCAC